>MU226845.1:1626012-1642772 GCA_018584345.1 Thuja plicata
TACATTGTTATGCTGTTAAATTCACTCTAGATTCATATTTCACCTATTATCTCATGCTAGTTTATAGTTCTTATTTCATCTTTTAGAGCTAGATTGCATGTTTTATTGTCTTTTAGCTTGTTTTTTAATAAAAATCCTTCATGCTAGGTTGTATTAATCACTGATTTAGTATATTCTGAGGGCTAATATGTTGTTAATCATACTCCTCCTAGTTAGTAGGCAATAGGTCAGTTTTAGTGGGTTTACATGCTTTTCTAACCCTTTTGGACTAATATAATGATCTATTGAGTTTTTGTGTTGATTCTGACAGGTACCCATTTACACACACACAGTTACTTACCACTAGAATGGTAAGGGTGGTGGATGGATAGCCCAACTACAATTTTACAACTTTGTGAGGATCAACTACTATTCCCCAAACACTTAAATTCTTCAAATACTTCAAATGTGTGTATTTACCCTTACAATGGGCAAGGGTGATGTATATAGTATTTTTGTGAAGGACTAAAAGGAATTTGGCAAGTTAAAATGGGTAATTTAACAAAGGAATTACTCTCCAATAAACACACCAACACTCGTAAATCTAGGAAGTCTCTTATTATGTTTTAAATGACTCAAATTCAAAAGGAATTAGTCTCAGAACTTCTGCAACATCAAAAACCCCAAATTCGCCACTTCAAACCCTTGTTTCTAGGGCATCTCAAATGAATTGTTTCCAAACACTCCTAGGCACAACAAACACCTGATTCACTAATAAATATACATTATAAGACAAAAAAATCATAAAATGTACCCCTTACTTGACTAGATCATCCGCTGCTATACCTATGCCTCCAATTTCAATACATTTCCACCATTTGCTGACTCTGATCACCTTCTCTAACCAAATTTCTACATGTGCATGATTAGGAACTATGATACAATGTTAGATAGGTCACATTCCATGGATTCTAGGCCTCTGAGTCCATGGAATGATGAGTCCTTATAAAAAACTCAAAATAGTTACATAGAATGTAAAGAAGACAATGCTTGTTACAATTAAAAATGGAGGACAATCATACCAAATGACTTTCAAAAAATTCAAAAGTGTTTGTTATTGTTTCCCAAGGGTCTTTAGATGATTTTCCAACTTGTTCCAATAAAAAAATCAACCAAAACAATACATGTAACTCTTGAAAATGATGAAAACACAGTTTTATTGATATAGACAGTTTTATTGATATTACACCCAAGATTTCTACCCAAAATTTGAAGATGTAGGAAAAACAATGAGATGACAACAGTCGATGTTCTTCCACCAATTAATGATGATGATAACCATAAGGGAAAGAAAATGTCAAATGAATTATATAAAATTATTGTAAGCACTAGAAAGGGATCCATTCATAGTATGGACTCTGCCTCCAAAATAACGCACCCAACATAAGAGAAATGAAAGAAGGAAGTTGTTTAAAGAGGTTGAAATTTTCAAAAGTATTGTAAACGTAGGAAGTATAGGAGAAATATCTAGTATCAGGATCCAGTTTGAGAAAATGGCCACATATATTACCAATTGTATCATAGGTAGAGTCACACCAGATATTGAGGGGAAGACAAGGCAGTCTTATTCAGATATAAAAAACAACGAAAGATTCAACTAGAGGTTTGAAATAGAGAAACAAGGGAAAAAGGGATAGGACATAAGACCTAAATTTTCAATAATCCATTTTTTACCAACTTGTGATTAATTAAAAATCACATTTATTGGATATTATATTGCATACTAGGTTTCTATTTGATCCATTTGTGGTTGGCCCAATCAGATGCTTAAAAATTGCTTTAGCTCAATTTCTATTGCTTTCTAGTTTTGGCACAGTTTATAGATGCCAACATCATCGGTATTCTATCTAGTGGTTTGGCTATTTCAGTCAGCCTGATTTGTAAATTTATATATATTTACCATGCACTTTATATGAAGTTGATGTTGTATTCGAGTAGTAATATAATGCAGAGTTAATCACTAGGTGAAAGGGCTGATGATGAAAATGAATTCTTAACCTTGAACACTACCCAATAACCCCTAAGGTCTAAAAGAACCAAAATTGAACACAAGTGGTTATACCTTCACCAAATGGAAAATATGAATGGATTTGACATATTTTGGTTTGTTTCAACAATATTTGAAAAGTTCAAAGGGTTAGAACAAAACCCAACACCCCAAGCTAAAATATCACCAAGTAGGCCTAATAGCCCTTCCTTGTAGGATAATAGTGACACAAAACTCATATTTACTCCAGATTTTCCTAAAATAATAGACAAAAAAATCACCTTTTAGGATATCCTTTTGGACGAAATTTAGCATATGTAAAACTTAGACTATTATTTTGGACAAAACACAAGATCCTTCAGACTGGATCTTGTAAACATACACCAAACTAAGCTAATTTACAAAGGAACTATAAGATGTTTTTATTCCCCGACTTCAAGACTTTGGAAATTCTCCTCATATGGTATAAAACCTTCAAATATGCCACCAATTTTGGCCTTGGGTGCCTCCAAGTGCAAAAGCCCCAAATTTCTCCCAAATACCCTTCAAAATTAGGGCCTTTCAATAGAACACCTCTCACACCTTTCTAGGATCAAATGAGGGTGGATCCACCATTCATTGGATGTTACTAGACTCCTTAAATCATAAAAAGTATGTTACAATAAATAAAAGGGGGGGAGGGGGGTGAATTAGTTAGAATCAGTTTCTTCACAAATTATCCTACAGTCCCAAATTTCTCCAGATGTATACCAAAACAAATTCAATCATATAAAACTCAACTTGGTGAAAATTTATTTTGTAAATTTAAACTTTCATCAATAGGGTTTACCGAGTGTCAGTAAATTAATATTGTGATTATCGATCTAGGTCAATAAAAGAAAGTGTAAAGTAAAATAGCAATTGACAACATTCATACACATTTGACATAGATTTTTAACGTGGAAACCCTGCTAAGGGAAAAACCACCTGGGATCGGTAACCCAAAATATTTTCACTCTTTTGAAGTTAGCTTAGTGAAGAGCCAACCTTGTTAAAGGTTACAATGCACACTATTAAATGTGACCTTGTTAGAGGATTTAAAACTAACAGTTCTCTCTTGACCATGCATTCACTATGGGGTCAACAAGAAAACAATCAACATTCTCTGAATGTTATAATAAGGACTCACTATTCCACTCGATTAAGAGATTTATCTGTAACAATGGTTAAACTGATACAATAATGATATGATTCAAATACAACTCTGATTTGCAGATTTTCAAATCTATTCTAAGTACATAATAACTCTGATCAATTTGTACTTCTTCATTTCATCTCATACTTCATACTTGTTTTGCTCGATAATCCTCTTTCCTCTATCACTCGATTATGTCTGTAGAAAGCACTCAGTTCTATCTTTAACTAGTTTGATCAGTCATGCATAAAATTTGCATGTAAGCATCAGGTGCATGTGATGTTATTCAAAATGAATCTCTTGTCTCTTATATAGACATCATGTATCATTTAATTTTCATCCTTCAGATCTTTCCACTTAATCTCCATTGTTTATTTTCTGGCTTGATCCTTCCTCGACAGTTGTGTTAAAAACATGTTTCAATCTCCGTCGTCCAATCTTCATTAAATTTTCATAACTGTTTGATCAAATAACAAACTTTATCGTTTACCTTGAAATCATCAATTTCCAGCTCAACATCCAAGTCGGCCTCAATTTGAATTAATTGATCATTCTTAGTATTAACCATGTGGTGTCAAAAATCCCTTGCATAGTTATCACTGTGCTCGGTATACACTGTGTTTTACTTGCTTATTACTGTCTCTCGGTGTATACAAAACTCTTCATTTACTGACCACATAAACATTATTTGTTCTAGATCTTCAATTCATAACAATGTTTTCCACCATAATAATACTCAAATAAGTTGACATCAATGACAATACATTAACTGATAATGTTTATCATCACTTATGCAAATCAGTTGAATATCAAAAAATGAATTCAAACATATAATCAGTTGTAGTTCATCAAAGTATGCCTTCTTCACACAGATCTCTCGCTGCTACTCCCAACCACCCAGTTCCATTAACCTTTCAACAAGCCTTCTCTGTGATCACCAACCAAATACTCTTCATCTACAAACTAATAGGTTAGATTCATAATTTACATATCAAGGATCAATAACTCCATGAGAATCAGGTTTGTATCATTCATGGAGTGATGATCTATCCATTAGTTTAATACAAAATTACAAGGAAAAGTTTAGATTTCTTGAGTAAGTCAGCCCTGTTTGATGAATTCGTTAATTAAATCACTCTCAAAACATATAAAATCGATTTTCAACAATGTAAATTAGTTCCCTTATGACATTAGAACACTTAATGAACAATATACGATCCAAAAACAATGCTAAGATATCATAAACTTGTAGCAAAATTTAGATTTTCATTGATTTTATTGCATAGTCTGTACACCAGCAATTACTATATATAATCTGGTACAGGAGCACCCTAAATGAACCAAGTGTTCCTATGGAACCTAGTGGTTCCATTAAGGTCCTAAGAGGCCTATTTTTATGTTAAGATATTGGGTTAATCATTGGACCACCTTGTAAGGCCATAGTTCCAAGTTTGGCACATTATGAGCCATTGGTCAACTATTGGTCTTTAATGCTCCAAAACCCTAGGAATAGGTTGTTTTTGGGTTTTTCATGTTTGGATCCACTAGGGATCACAAAAATAATATTGAGACCAAGTTTGGTCATCAAATTTGCAAAATATGCAAAAGTTGCTCAAAAGTTGTCAAGCAACTTTTGAGCAAAATTGACAAGTTTTTGTAAAACAACTCCCAAATGGATAAATATGTTCAAATATGTTATGTAACCATTGGGAGTGACTACAAAATCCCTTTCAATTGGGTGGTAGGATAATTATGTAATTTGGCATTTTGAAATCAATAGAATATAACAATTTTTTTGCAAATCCTGAGAACAGTCGATCTGTACGGATTGCTACGGATAGGAGGGAATGAAAATATGACACCAAGAGTTTGTATTGTGAACCTTCTTCCATTTTCTTTTGGTTTCATGTGTTGATCAATCCTATTTTAAAATTTATTGAATTTGCAATCTCACTGCTTGGTTTGTAGGCCCTAAATCAAGGTTTCTAAGAAAATTAAGTTTAATTCCTCTTTCCACAATGGGAATTAAATGAACCTTGGTGGAAAGCATGTTTATATGATGATATTTAAGAATTTTCAGGATAGGTTCTCCAAAATGTAGGGAGATGGTGTTACAATGATGCCCTAGGTGTATATCACTATGTATGCACATATCCAGAATTAGGACAACAATCATAACTCTCATTTGGGGATTCATCAGAGGCCCTAAATCAGTGGAGGAGACCCTTGTACACACCCTCATATGATCCAATCATCAGTTTTGGAATTGGATGCATCCTAAAGGATCTTGTAGTGCAAGTGGAGGCCTAATTAGCCCTAATTACAAAAGCAATTTGGTTTGTCACCCTGCCTCTTTCTCAATTCCATGTTCTAGGGATTGAGTCCAAAGTACTAGGCCATAAAGGGTGTCTAAATCCCTAATTAGTTAAGGGGGTTATGTGGAAGAATCCCATTTAAGATCAATTTTCCTTCGGGAAAAGGCTACAAGACTAGTCTTGGCTTTGTGAAGAAACTATGTCACATGGGTTGCAATTGAGTGAAAGAACCATTGGAACTATTTGTTAGGGACCTAAATAGACCACACCTATGAGAATAGGTCACCCATGGTCCTATAAGTCACTTTGGGGGTATTGTTAATAATTTTGGTCAAGTGCTTGTGAAGCCACTCTTGGTAGTTGCTATTGTAGGATTGGTGAAACCTAGTGATTAGGTTGCCTTTGGGGTTTTTTGAGGTTGTGATAACCTTAACCAAGTCCTTTCCCACACTTGTGATAAGTGTGAAGCACTTTGGCCCTAGAGAGTTTGTGTTTTGGGGTGCATTGCCCTATTTGAGTCTATTGGAGGCTTCCTACAGCCCACTTTGTATCAAGTGGTATCATGGCTATGTCTCCTCCCGAGGATGAAGATATCCCTTCAAAGGTTACAAACATTGAATTGGCAAAGATGGTGAGAGAACAGAGGGCAGCTAATGTAGCCTTGACAAGAAGACTTCAAGAATTGGAGAAAAAGGTAGAGAGGGGAAAAGAAGACACCTCTGGTGGTGAAGAAGTGAGTGAAGAGGAATATGACACCCCTGATCAGGATGTGAACATTCCTGTAGACCAGAGACCCCTTCTAGATGCCTTAAAATATATGGGGAGAAGAACCATGGAGGAGAAGTTGGATCTACCAACTTTTAGTGGAAAGATGAATGCAAATTTGGCCTTGGATTGGCTAGAGGCCTTAACAAGCTTCTTTGAGTGTGAGGACATACATGAGAAGCAAAGAGTGAAGATGACAAGATCCAAGTTGAAGGGAGAAGCCCTAACTTGGTGGAACTTCATCCAAATAGAGAGGGTGAAGAATGAGAAGAGTATGATCTCTTCATGGAACAAAATGATTGCATTGGTCAAGGAGACCTATGTGCCTGAAGACTATGGGGTACAACTCCATAGGAGGAAGAAAAGCCTAAAAAAAAAATACATGGATATAGGTTCATACAATAAGGAGTTCCTGAAACTATGTATGAAGACAAATGTGGCAAAAGATGAAGAAGAAAATTTAGCAAGATATATGAATGGTCTTAAAGTATCCATTCAAGAGGAACTTAGCCTACATTTCCCTACCACATTAAACAAGTTCTATCAAATGGAACTCAAGGTAGAGGATAAGTAGAAGAGAAAACAAGAGTTTGGAAAAGGGGAAAACAATGACAGTGGGAAGAACTTTAGAGGAAGAGGAACCTGTTGGAATAGAGGAAAATACAGTGGCAATAGCAACAGGACCCCTGACCAAGGAGACAAAATGAATAGTGACTCAGACTTCAGAGGGAACTACAAAGGGAGAAGACCCTTCAATAGGGGAAGAACAAACACATGAAGAGGAAATGGACCACTAAGGTGTTACTACTACAACCAATTGGGACACCATGCAGGAAGATGCCCTGAGAAGAGAAACAATAACAATCAAGTAGAAAGAAGAGCATAACTCATTCAAGAGGACAAGCAAGAAGACAATGAAAATGCAAGGGACTTAGAACTGGAGGAAGGATCATGTTTGATGATGAGACAAGTCTTCCATCAAGTACCACAAATTCAAGAACCTCCTCAAAGGAAGAACCTCTTCCAAACAAAGATCAAATGCAATGAGAAGGTATGTAACTTACTTATAGATTCTGGCTCAACTGCAAATTTAGTATCTTATGAAATGGTTCAAAATTTAAATCTCCCTAAGAAGCCTCATCCTTTTCCTTACCATGTCTCCTGGCTAACAAAATGTCAACAAACCTTAGTAACTGAACAAGCATGGATAAATTTTTCTATAACAGACTTTAAAGATAAAGTTCTTTGTGATGTTGTTGAAATGGATGCCTCCCACATCCTTCTAGGGAGGCCTTGGTAGTATGATGTAGATGCCACAAACCATTGTAGGAAAAATACCTACTCTATCACTAAAGATGGGAAAATATTCACCATGAATCCCCTACCTGATACCAAAACAGAGAAAAAACCTACTGTCATAACCATGGGTGAAAAAGAAATGTTAAAAGTACTAAAGGAGCCTAAAACTAAAGCCTTTGTCCTAATCTCCAAGCCCAAGGATAGTATAAGGTTTGATAATAATGATCCTATACCAGATGAAGTTAAGGAATTGCTTACAAAATATAGTGATTTCACTGCTAGTGACCTGCCCACAACCCTCCCCCCTTAAGAGATATCAGTCACCAAATAGAATTGATACCTGGTTCCTCCTTACCTAACAAGGTACCATACAAAGTGACACCAGTTCAACATGAAAATATTGCAAGGCAAGTGAATGAATTGTTAGAGAAGGAAATAATTTAGAAAAGTCTCAGTCCATGTGCTATCCCATCAATCTTAGCCCCTAAAAAGGATGGCAAGTAGAGATTATGCACTGAAAGTACAGCCCTAAAAAAAATCACTATAATATACAGGTTTCCAATCCCAAGAATGGAAGATCTACTAGACTAATTAGGCACTGCTTGTTATTTTACAAAGATTGATTTAAAATTAGGCTATCACCAAATTATGATAAAGCCAGGTGATGAATGGAAGACAACATTTAAGACAACTGAGGGTTTGTTTGAGTGGCTTGTTATGCCATTTGGCTTGAGTAATTCTCCTAGTACATTCATGAGACTCATAAATGAGGTCTTTATTGATTTTATTGGCAAGTTTGTGGTCATATATTTGGATGAAATTCTTATTTACAGTCATAGCAAAGAGGAACATCTTGATCATGTTGAGTAGGTTTTGAAGAGACTCTATCAGCACAAGTTAGCGATTAACTTGGAAAAGTGTATGTTCATGAAGAAGGAACTTGTCTTCTTAGGATTTGTCATCTCCCAAGGCACCCTCAAAATGGATCCAGAGAAGGTTGAGGCAATAGTCAACTGGCCTCCACCAAAGAACCAAGGTGATTTCAGAAATTTTCATGGTTTAGCAACTTTTTATAGAAATTTTATTAAGAACTTTAGCTATGTGTGTGCTCCTATGTTGGACACTATAAAAGGTGGAAAGAAGACAAGATTTGAGTGGACTAAAGAAGCTGCAGATGCATTCCAATACCTCAAGAACAGAGTGGCCCAATACCCAACCTAGTGCTCCCTGACTTCAACAAGGTGTTCACTCTTGAAACAGATGCAAGCAACTTGGCTATAGGTGCAATCTTGAGCCAAGAAGGTAAGGCTATAGCATTTTTCTCAGAAAAATTGAATGATGCAAAGAAGAGGTATTCTAGTTATGATTTAGAACTTTATGCAATGGTACAAGCCCTGAAAAAGTGGAGACACTACTTAATCCCTAAATAATTCATTATTTATACTTATAACCATGCATTAAGTTTCTTAAATAGTCAGGAAAAGCTTGGGGTCAAACACATCAAATGGATGGAGCAACTGCAGGCATATACCTTCAATATAAAGAAAAAAAAGGGAGTGGACAAAAAAGTGGCTGATGCCCTAAGTAGAAGGGTCACATTGATTGAGGAAGTACAACTTTAGAGTGTAGGGATTGACTCCCTAAAACACCTTTATGTAGATGATCCAGAATTTGGAGAAATTTTTGAGGTATGCACCAAAATAGTAGGCAAATACCATACTGATTTTTCTAATTTCCTGATTAAGAATGGAATCTTGTTTAAAGGAGCCCAATTGTGCATTCCTAAGTGTTCTTGTTAGAAACACTGAGAGGGGGGGGGGGGGGGGGGNGGGGTTTGAATCAGTGCTTTTCAATTATCTTTATTTCAGCAACTTGAAACTTAAATCAAATAGATATATACTATATCAAAACATGAACTGCTATAATGACACTGTTGTCTGATTAGTTCCTTTTAAACAATGATTATTTAATCTCTTGAAGACTTCTACTTCATACTAATTTTATCATATTGATCTTCTAGATATCTTCTTTGCTTATTTTTCCACTCTTTCTCTTCATACAAAATTGCTTGTCTAAGTATATATACATGCCTGAATAGACACGACCAAAAATAAGACCTTAGTCGGCCCAAAAACAAAATACACAACACTTCCAAAAAAATTGGCTCAAGAATGTTTACATGAGTGTTAATGACATAATTAAAAACATATTACAACAGGAACATGGCCGTTAAAAAATAAAATATTATACACTAATCCAAAATCTGTGGTCGACTTCATACTCTATTTTCTGAATTGCGAGTAGCACTTAATCTTGCTATAACTTCTTCATACTGTCATACCATACCATGCGTGTATAAACTAATATTTATGACATATCATAAAGCTTAAGTATGGAGGTGCATAGTCTGATTCAATCATACACACGTGTGCTGGTGCTCTGATCAACTACATATCTCTGTTCTATTCTATCTTCTGTACTTAGCCAATTTTATCTTCCAAGTTTACTTGAAAAAACTTCATATGACTTTGTTGCCATAATGAAAACACAAAATTAGTCATATACACCCTGAGTGTCAACTTTCCAATAATCTCCCCCTTTGTTATTAATGGCAACAAATGAATGTGGCCAAGTTACTTAATCTTTTACTTGACAACAAAAATTGTAGGTCTACTGTACATCATAACTTTGGCTATATATATCATACTTATTTATATACACTACTCCCCCTTTGAAATTAATGCCAAAGGTGCCAAAAATGAAAGACCTAGTACTTACTCCGAGTACACATCTAGGTAAGCAATCTGAAGATTCTTGATCTCTTGCTACCAAAATGCCTTAAGTGCATCAACAGTCTAAAGATGGGCGCATAATGCATATGTGAGCTTCTCCATTTTTGTAAGATCCATGTAGGGGCCTTTATCATATGTGACAATGGTTCTATCTATCTGTTTGATGTTCTCATTCAATACAACTAAGGAGGGCGCAAGTGTATTTCCCAGTTGGGTCTGCCTGGTCCTTATCTTGTTGATCTCTATCATGTCTTTTTCAATCTTTTCTATCTGCCCTTGATAGATTTTGTTGTAGATGTTGATGTCTTGGGAGGATGTTTCAACTGATTTCCTAATGTTTTCAACCAAGATGTCTTCTTCTTCAATCTTCTTAATGTGCTCAGGAGTGAATTTCCCTCTGTCCATACAATTTTCTATCACCTTCCTTCCTTTGGCTGCTAACTCCTTCATGATTGTTTGACTAATCTTTAATGAGTTTAGATATAATTGGAAGTTCTTTATCGGTTAATCTAATTGTTCCTTTTTTTACTTATCCTCTATGGTTTTAGTAGCTGACTCTACTAAACTTGTGAAGTTTTCTTTGAAGAAAGTTAGGATGCTGTCAACATCATCCACTAACTGAATATTTGCCAATTTCTTCTCTGCTAGCACTAGATTATTCAAAATGTTTACTAACTCTAGAAAGAGAGGGTTTCTCATAACTTGTTTCTCTTTGGATTTCTCCATGGCTAATACACAAATTTTAATCAGGGATTCTTCTCCCCATGCATCTAGGTTTGCTGAGTCAGGGGTCAATCTTGATAACAATGATACTGATGACTTGATAGATGGAGTGAATATAGCATTTTGACTATCCATATATTCACTTTTCACTGGTATCTCCATAGAGGGTGGTTCATTAGGTTCATCCTTTCTTTCTTAATCCTATCCTATTATTTCTCTTGCATGAACTTGTTCTTGCTGCAAAGAAGTATTATCAGTGCATACCTTTTCAGCTTCTTCAGTACTCAAAAATGCTTCCTCAAACTTATTTAAGTCATTTTATGAGGCTGACATGGTGATCTCAACATCATTTATCACAATGGTTTCATCTAAATCTTTGACTATGTCAGAGGATGATGTAACTTTGGGCACTGAATCCTGTGGACCTGTCATAGGCACATTTAGAATCTCTGGTTCTTTAATTTTGTTTGGGGGGAAATGGAGTCACTTTAGCTATAAGTGCCATTGATGGATACATGTGTCTATCTAAAAAAACTTGCTCAAATTCTCTTTCAGTCTCTTTTCCAACTAACTCATACTCTTTGTTCATAATGTGAAGAGTTCTTGTTTTGGTTCTTAGATGAGGTTTTACCAAATCTAACAGTATTTCCTTCTCATCATGTGAGAAAATAGGGAGAAGACTGTCTAATGTTTCTTCTCTAATACTCATACCTTCCTCTATTGATTTTCTTTTTAATAGTTCTAATATGTTCCATACTTTGTCTGGTATGATTGTCTTGAGTTCCAATACTAACCTTTTAAACTTGATCATATGAGAGATAATCATAGAATGTATTTCTGATTTATCTATCTCTTGGTACTTGTCATAGACATTTGTAATTTAATCTAGTCTTCCTTCATTAATGATTCTGTTCCTTAAGAATTCAAGACTAGGTCTGAATCCTACCTTAGGAGGGGCTTGAGTATTCTTTACTTTGCTCCATGTTGTCCTTGAAGATGGGTGACTTGTGGAAAATTTCTTCCTTCTTCCAATTAGTTTGCTTGGTATTGAAGGTGGAGAGGATTCCAGGTCAATATTAGTTGAGGGCATAGATGTACCTTCATCAGACTTCTTCTTTTTCTTCTTGTGGTTATCATCTTATTTATCTAACTTGACTTCTACAAGTGTTTTTTTAATCTCTCTTGCAATCTTAGCTTCCATAGCTTTATGTAGGTCTTCTTGTATGACCCCATGAACTTTTAGGATGTTAGATGTAATCCTTGATGCCTTCCTCTTATTTTTTGCATTGTATAAGATAGAATCAACTTGATTTGTCTTCTCTCTGTATGTGCCCCATCTAGGCTCTTTTGGATCTTTAGGCACAGTTACAAGAACTTGTGCATATCCTTCCAACACATGTTCTTCAACTTCATAACCAAGTGGGTGGATCCATTTGGTTCTTGGCTCAACTTCTTCCATGCAAGTACCTCCAGTTTCCACCATGAAGCATATGGTGTCCTTGTACTTTTCAACTATCTTTTTTGGTATTCTAAACCTCTTCTACATCTTGATCCTAAATGTCTTGATCTCCATATCCATAGAGTCATTTACACTGCTTTCTAATGTAGCTTTTAATGAAATTTGTGATATAGTAGGTTTTCTCCTGTCTAGGTAAAGATTAGAGACTTTACCAACAATGTGGAAGTATAGGTAGATAATCAAAGAGCCAAATCTGAATATTTTTCTCCTATCATGCTTGATAGCTCTAATGTTCTCAATTAGTTGTGCATACAATATCTCATAGAGATTATACTATGTGTTATCTCTTGCCATCCTTATTGCTGCCAGAACTGTAGCTACGGATACACTATTCAGTCTTCTTGTGTGCTGAAACTTGTAACCAAGTATCATGGTGACGAGTTTGATGTCTTCTTCCATAATTGGATCAACAGTCATCCCACACCTATCACTTCTAGATAAGCAAGCCTGCTCAACCCGTTTCTTTACATCCTTTCCAGTAGGAAGAATAGGTCCAACATTGGAGAGTCCAATCATCTCATGAATGAGGTCAGTAGTAATGCAGAAAGGAACTTCACCAATCCAATACAGATCATCATGAATCCTACTTAATAGAATTTTAATCCATTCTGGTTCATAGAACTCATGCACATTTGTATACTAAAAAATAGGGTTGTTAGTGAGATGCACATATTCATCCTTGAATGAGTAATCTAGTTTCATCATTGATGCCATGAGTCTTGTTATGATTTTGTCACCCAAAGATTCCTTCTTATAGTAGATATAAGCACGTATGTCCTCTACATGCACGACTCCTAGCGGAGTCTTGGAGAATACCCCTTCTAGATCATCTAGCATAGACTTGAATATATGCTTCTTAAACACATATATCTTTTTCTCAGAGATGTCAAACACTATAGGAGTAGCCATTACTTACTTGTAACTTTCTTAAGTAGGCTTTCACAAAAAAATTGAAATGACACATTTGCTAGGGTTCTATTTTAACTTTGATTCTCCTTGCTAACCAACCAACAGTTATCTTTTGATGTTTTGATGCTAAATTCTCCTGTGCTCTTCAAATGCTTTGATCTCAAATGTAAAAGTGAAGATAAAAGTTTTTTCACTAACTTATAAAGAGTTCCTGCATTTAATGCTTGATGCCGTAATGTGGTTTATACTGAGAATTTCAATCTTTTTTCTTGTCAAAGTAAAAGCTATGCGTCCATGCATACTTCCTCAATTCATCATTAATTACATGAATCCATAGGCGCATACTCAAAGGTGAGTATACTAGCCACGCAGGGGTTTAGAGTTAGAATATCTCCCCCTAAGACCATGAGGGTCATCTAACCAGAAGTAGAAGTTGCATCCACTGTGGATGCATCTAATACCTTGTTAACATCATCATCTTTCTTTACTTCAACCCATATTTTACCTGAATCTTATGTAGCTTTTACAAACTTGAATTCACCATATTCTTCAAATAGTGATCCTTTAGGATTTTCTTGTCTTTGTATTCTATATCTGCAAAACCTTGAGATATGTCCAACTTGGTTACATGAGTGAAAAATTATTGGAGGTCTATTGATATTATTTATCATGCTGCACTGCTTGGCTACATGTCCATTGTAATTACATATCTAACATGTAATGTTCTAATAGTTTCTCTGAGGTTGATTTCTCTGATTGTATTGAGTCATATTTCTTTGGTTCTGTTGTGACTAATTTCTTTGACTTGTTTTGCAATGTATAGCCCAGTGACCAAATTTATTACAGGAATAACAATAGCCATTGAAAGGTCTTACCTCTTTACAATCTCTTGCCAGGTTTCCATGTTTGTTACATGCATAACATGTTTGGTTAACTAGCTTGTGTTCATCTTTAGGAGGTTCAACTTTACCCTCTACAAGATTGTCAATTTTATTTGCTTCTATAGATTCTTCTTGTGCTTTCTTTCCTTTTTGCATTGCATTGATTTCAATTTGAGCTACACTGTATCCAACATCAGTAGTATCATCTCTTATCTTTTGTTCATAAAGTTGTGATTGAATTAGATCAGAACTTGTGTGTAATTTCTCAATTTTGTCTTTTACTTCTGTTAGTTCAGATTCTATCTTTTTTCTTGATGTTTTCCAACTCCAAGATTTTCATATTTTTCTTGCATAAGTTCTTCATCTAATTGTTTACTTTCTTTGGTATTTTCTTCAATAGTTGTTAGGATATCTATAAGATGTTCATTCAGATCTTTAATCTTGTCCTTTAGAGACATGTTTTCTTCATTCATCTTTTTGACCATTTTTCCCAAATCATTTGTAGAGAAATCTTTCAGATCTTTTCTTAATTTTTTGATAAGCATTTGGGAGCCATAAACTTTTAGTTTAATTTCTTCATTTTTTTTTCAGATATGTCAAGATCATCAAGGGCTGCTTCAAGATTATTTTTCAGATATTTTTCTTCTACTGAATCCATGATCTCCTCAAGTGGTTAAACTTTCTTTCTGAGGACTAGAGCTCTGATACCAATTTTTAGAAACACTCAGGGGGGGGGGGGGGGGGGGGGGGGGGGGGTGAATCAGTGTTTGAAAATTATCTTTATTTCAGCAACTTGAAACTTAAATCAAATAGATATATACTATATCAAAAGATGAACTGCTATAATGACACTATTGTCTGATCAGTTCCTTTTATGCGCTGATGCTTTAATCTCTTGAAGACTTCTACTTGATACTGATTTGCTCATATTGATCTTCTTGATATCTTCTCTACTTATTTTTCCACTCTTTCTCTTCATACAAAATTGTATGTCTAAGTATATATACATGCCTGAATAGACGCTACCACAAACAAGACCTTAGTCAGCCCAAAAACAACATACACAATGCTTCCAAACAATTTGGATTAAGTGTGTTTACATGAGTGTTAATGAAACAATTAAAAACATATTAAAATAGATGTATGACCATTACAAAATAAAATATTATACGCTAATCCAAAATCTGAGGTCGACTTCATACTCTATTTTCTGAACTGCTAGTGGCACTTAATCTTGCTGTAACTTCTCCGTACTCTCATACCGTACCATGCATGTATAGAATAAGCTTAATGACATATCATAAAGCTTAATTATGGAGGCGCATAGTCTAATTTGATTGTATGCATGTGACTTGGTGCTCTGATCAACTGCATATCTCTGTTATGTTCCGTCTTCTGTACTTAGCCAATTTTATCTTCCAAGTTTACTTGACAAAACTTCATATGACTTTGTTGCCATAATGACAACACAAAATTAGTCATATACACCCTGAGTGTCAACTTTCCAATATTTTAATGACAACAAATATTATTAAGGAGAAACACTGTGGTGGCTTAGGAGGACATTTTGGGATAGAAAAAACCATTGATTTAGTGAAAACAAGTTACTTTTGGCTAAAGATGGGGAATGAAGTCAAGAAGTTTATAGAATATTGTACTATTTGCCAACAAGAAAAGGGTGTATCCACTAACCAAGGACTGTATCAACCCCTACCAATTCCCTCTAGGCCATGGGAATCAATCTCAATGGACTTTGTAATGGGTTTGCATAGAACTAAATAGGGTTATGATAGTGTTTTTGTCATTGTGGATAGATTTAGCAAAATGATGCATTTTGTTCCTTGAAAAAGCACAAATGATGCTTCCCATATAGCACATCTATTCTTTAAGGAAGTAGTTAGAATCCACGGTCTACCACAAAAAATAGTGTCTGATAGAGATGTGAAGTTTCAAGGTTAGTTTTGGAGGACACTGTTCAAGAAATTGGGCACAAATATGACTTATAGTCTAGCATACACCCCAAAAATAGATGGGAAAATGGAGGTGGTAAATAGATTCTTGGAAATCTCTTGAGATGCCTAAGAAAAAAGTACACCCAAATTTGGGACATGATCCTACCACAGGAAAATTTTACATTTAAAGACTCCATGAATAGATCCACTAGAAAGAGACCATTCCAAACAGTGTATGGAATTCATCCAAAAGGCCCATTGGACTTGGTAGAGTTACCCTATGATTTTAGAGTTAGTGCACAAGGAGAGGAATTATCCAAACTGATCTCTAAAGTGCAGATAAAAGTGAAAGAGTCACTACAACAGTCCACCATGAAATATAAAGCACAAGCAGACAAGAGAAGG
>MU226845.1:1649406-1678303 GCA_018584345.1 Thuja plicata
CTCTTTCACCCCTTTGTTTCAGGTTTCTTTTGGAGACCTATGTATATCCTTGGGTAATGGGTATTTTCTTGTGTTCCTATTTTCAGTTTCCTGGTTGTTATGTGTGTATGTATCCTGGTTCAGTTCTAGATCCCCTAGCTTGGGGGTGGCCTTGCAAAGGCCTAGGTTGGGAGGTGAGCCTCCATGGTCAACCTTGATGTTCTTACAGGTTCAAAGAAAGCTTATGAAAGTATTGCTGAAGTCTTGGTGTCTTTGTTGTGATCCCATCCTCATAATCACTTTCTGTTTTAAATTTTTTCCTTGAAATGTATAAAGGAGATTGAAAATCTGTGATTCCCTTGTAATTAAGTCTCTTTTGCATTCCAAAGATGTATTTAATGATTGTATCAATGGGAAGAGAATTTTTCTTAAAAATTATTGTATTAACATCTTTCTCCAAATAGCTTTGTAGGTGTTTTATTAAAGTATAGTAGATAGAAATTATATTCTTTCTTAGCATTCAAAATAAAATAAAACGTGTCCGATATGCTTGTATAATTAAATGCAGTATTGGCTATTTCAAAAATATTCTTATTGATGCTCTAGTAAAGTAATTGGAAAAATCTTTAGGGTATAGCATAATTTTTTTTATATTGTTGATTAAACTTTCAATTTTTATACTTTTTGATATTTGCATAGGTGTAGAACATATCTCTTCTCTTATAGTTAACTTAACAGGGTTAAAAGATAAATTTATGCTCTTTAGATTTAGGTTTTAATTGCCCTGATTTTGGGGCATGACATCAAGGATGCAACAAGCTTCAGATGACTAAGCTAAAAGACAAAACCTATGACCCATATATAGGACAAAATAACAAGTGGAATGATAACCACTTTTGTTACAAGATATTCAAAGTAGTTTTTCCTCTATCCGCCTTGTTATTGTACTTGCTTTAAACTTGTTCAGAAATAACCATCTGGAATTTATTGTCCTTGATCTTGTTGATGTAGAATATTTTGCCTTTTCCTATCTTATTCAAACTATTGGGAAGCATTGTCATTTATTGCCTTTTACACATTATCATCTTCTCCTTGATCAACTGCATTGTACCTGTCCTTATAGGAGGTATACACCTCATCACTTGGCCAAGAGAAACCAATGACTTCATCTTTTCTACTGTTAATCTCACCCCAAATGACACTTTCCTTCTCAATCTCCTCTTTCCAAAATTCAAAAAATGACCTGGCTTTGCCAATGATTTCCAAAATTTGGACAAACAAAAGCGTGCTTTCCAAAGTAATAATACTGTTAGTCCTGGTTACCAATGCCTCATTCATTTGTCTCAGCCACAATGCTTCACTCTTTATGTCACCACCCTTCTTGAAAAGGTTAGGAAACATCTCATATCGATCCTTTGAATATTCTTTCCTCAAAGTTTCTACCTTCCTAATGATGATGCTTCTCTTTATGTCCATGTCCATTAGTAATTTCAAGCATTTATAAGTGCTGGTTAAAACAATATCAATATTGTTTTCTTCCTTGGATGTGGAATAGAAAAATTTCAATTCAGCCTTTTTTCCTTTCCATCTATCCATGATCATGTTCCACTTATCCTTATATGTATCATACTTATTTATTATGCTAATAATTTTCTTTCCTAGCAAATAAATGGCAGAAAGACTTAATTCCTTAGTACACTGCATGAGAGTGGCATGTATTTTATCAAAATACCTTTGTTGTACCCATGCCTCTACTTATTTAAACACTATAGACTATTCAACCCATTTTTTCTTTTATTCTTCTATCTTGGTCCTTTCAACAATTAATTTTTCTTTTTCTAATTCCATGTCTGCTTGTGTAATAGGACTTGATGGCATAGGGGAAGGAGGGAAAGTTACAATTGGGCTAGATGAACCAGAATGATGTGGGTCTTGTGTTATCATCTTCTGAGGAGAAAATTGAGATATTTGTTTTCCCTCTAGGATAGCAATTTTCTTATCCTTTTCAATGTATTTTACCCTTTCATCATTATATGATTTCATGATCACTTCAACATGTGTCCTTAAAATTCTAATCTCTTCATCCTTCCTCTGGGCCACTTTTATATTGAATTTAGCAGATTCTTATGTAAGACCAGCTGCCTCTACTCCTGAAGTGTCTACCACTCTCTTTACTAACAAGCTTCTTGACTGTTCAGCATGGTCATCTTCAACATTTCTCTTATTGTCTTTCTTCTTTATAGATCGCATTACCAGTGCTGCATGGTCTTCACTAAATTTAACACCAGTAGACACTACACTAGTGTGCATTGGTTTGGTATCTTTTCTAATAGCATAAGAAAGATCCCACTATGGCAAAATTAGAACTCCTTCTTTCTTTACCAATTCTCTGCCTTCTTTAGGAGTGATTTTTTCAAACTTAGCTACCATCTCCTGCTTTATTTCCTTTTCAATGTCATCTTTGTCCCTACCAGGTTGATCATTTTGCAACTTCTAACATCTCTCTCCAAATTCATTAATGTGAATTCTCCAAAGGAATTGAATAAAATACCTTTCTTTAACAAATTAGTCATCTGATAAGAATTCATCACTAGCTTGATTAGTGATAGGATCCAATTCCTTCCCAGAAAACTCAGCTACTGTTAAGTCCATTTCAACATGTTTGGGTGCCTTTGGCACTCTTTCTTGCAATCCTTGGGCTGTAACAAAGACATTTCCTATATTTCCCATTTGCACTGATTGCTCAGCAATGACCTATTCATCCATGTGCAAGGGAGATTGGGAACGGGAATAAATATCATCTTGTTGTTGATCTCTTCCTTCCACCCTTTTCCTTTTTGGATATGGTAATGATTGGGTACTGGAGTCCAATGTTATTTTCCCTTTTGGATCGGAGGTCTTTTCAACTCTTGGTAGGATTGTGCTATATCCTCTCCATTGGTACACCACATATTTCCCTGGTGGAACAACCCTTCCTTGTGTAGCTCTGCTCAAAATAGCCTTGGCCTTTTCTGGATTTGTTTCCATTACCTTATTCTTCTTCTGGTCTAAGGCTTGCATAATGTCTTCAAACATACTCATCAAGGATTCCACCTTCTTTGCCCAGGGCATAAATTATTTCAAGGGATCATATGCTTTATCAAAATGGTGGACAAAATCCAATGATTTCTTATAAACTAACCACTTTTACTTCTTGATCTCTTGGTCCATCAAATCAAATTAATTTCTAATTATATCCTCAGGGAAATTAAACAGATTTTCTAGAGCTAAACACTTAGTTCTCTTTCTTAACATGTCACTAATGAATCCCTCATTATCTGCACATCTTACCACTGATGTTGCCAACTAATAAGGCTCCAAGTATTTGTAAAACTGGGTCCATCCTCCTTTAGTGATAATGAACTAGTGTGCTTTTGTGATGGTAGGGAAGATGGTACCTTTGATTTTTCCAGTCATTGCTTCTTCTTGTAACCCACCCAGTTGTCTAAGGATTTTTTCCATGCCTATCTTGAGTGGAACCATATATGAGAGGACATTTGGAGTTCCTCTGAAACCATAGACCCTAATAACTATTGAAACAGGGTATAGAATGAAGTCACCCCAATTGTGAACAATTTTAAACTCTTTAACATACTCTAATGGTCTCAAAAGTCTTAACACATCTATGTGAATTCTTGGGTTGTCTGTGCATAACATTTCTACGAGCCTAGAGGCAAAACATCTATCAAATTGATATAATTGGCCTCTTTCCTATCCCAAGAAAAATTTGTACTCAACAAATGAACTGGAAAATCTTCATCATCTTGAAATTTGATAAGATCTATTTCTTGCTCAAAATAGTCAGCATTATTATACAAGATCATGTGCATCATCATAGAGTACCATCCAAATGGCTTAACTATCTTAGACTCTTTTGTGCCTAATAGACCTTGATGCATTAGATCAATAATGCAATTAGAAAAGTCAAAGACAATAGACAAATGTGCATGCAAATTCTGAACCATCATAAGCATAAAGTGAATGGGCATTTTTATCTCCTCATCTTCTCCTAGAACATGACATAGGGCACTATACATCCCTCTAGCCTTACCACTAAAATAATCTAATTTGAAGGGCTCTAGTGTTTTAGGGCCTACTATAATTAGACCCCCTATTTTATTGAAACACTCTTTCAAAGTCCCAGTTCTAAAGTACTCCCTTTGATTCTTGTACACTTTTTTGAAATACTCAAAATCTATGTCATCCATCTGAACATAAAGGTCACTCAACTTGAAAACTTTTCTTATCTCATTAGCTATGACATTCAATAATATGCTCCCATCTGTATCTCTCAAAACCCTAGACACCTTATCATAAGTTTTGGCAATTGTGATCAACAAATTTGTGTCCATAAATACTCCAGTAACTATTAATTTTCCTACATCAAAATCCCATATGTTACAGTCTGGGACAAGAAAATTCCTTTGGCTAAAAGCAATTCTCAACAAACTAAGACCACTTATACTAACCTTGGCATCCTTAGCCCATCTTCCTAGATCATATAAACCCTCCCCAACTCTAAAAAGAGGACTTACAGGCACCAATTTTTTGATTTGAGTAGAGTCATTGGTGGATCCATTCAGCTATTGTAAAAGATCATCACGCACATTCCTATCCTTGTAATCAATTTTACCAGTGAAATCAGTTCTAGGGGCCATTTTTGAATTTAGGGTTTCTTACAGTAATAGTATTATAATTTTTCAACACTTGTTTATCTTTCAGAACTTGAAATCCTACTCCAAGTATGAATTTTAATGTTTCAACAAAAAACTTACCCGTTCTACAATTTGTAACACAGAGCGTGAGAATACTACAACTTTCAATTTTGCTTCAATCACTTCAATGGCTATGGAAAATTCAAACTCAAGTAATGAATTATATGCTCAATCAAATCAATCTCTCACATTGAATTTTATCTGAGGTAGCCACATTCTCTATAATCAATTCATCTTGTTTGAACATTTGAGGCTCAACGATTCATTGAAACCAGTCTTAAAATTTTAAATCTGAACCGTAGATCTTATTAGCATCCCATCTATCATGCGGCTCTCATCAATTTATGGAAACCACTATTCATCTTGGACACACATCAACATGAATTGATCTCTTAATAATTATATCTCATGCATCTCCACCATCAGCCTTTAAGTTATCCATCCAATTTTTTCTAACCCGACCACCAGATACTTTACCCTAGACTTTACTAATTACGAATACAACTTTATCATCTTGGACATGTATCAACACCACTTAATGGCTTACATGCTAGATCTTCCTCATCTTTACCTTAAGGCATTAAGTGAGCCATTGGATCCTTTTCAAACTGCATCCTCTTTATCTTATCCTTGTGCTATACAAGGCCTGTCAACTGCCACGTGTCAAAATGACTTAGTCGCTTACACTGTAGATCTCGATCACTTTATCATTAAGCATTTAAGTCAACCGTCAGATCAACCTTTAAATTCTCAACCTTTAACTCCTTTCTTAAAACCTGAGGTGGACCCACTAGGACACATGGAACACACAACTTGATTGCTTACATGTTAGATCTTGATCACTTTTTCATTAAGCTATCAAGTCAGCGGTTGGATCTTTTTAAAATTGTCAGCACTTTAATCTGCGGTCACCTTCATGTTAGTGGAACCCACGTCATCTCTAGGACACATGGCAGCATGAATTAATGGCTTGAATGATATATCTTGCGCATCTTTGGATGAATTAATTAAGTCAAACATTGGATCAAAAGGGAATCTGACTGTAGTTTATCAAACAACTGTTCACAAATCTCAGGCTTGCCAAGATACATGGCATCACTGCTTAATGACTTATATGTTAGATCTTGCACATCTTGATCATAAGAGATTAAGTGAACCGTTGGATCAAAATAGAAGTGCACAACACATGATTTTAAATAAAGGTTTTGCCAGCTTTTAGACTTAGGGATTATTAAAGTCGTAAAGACTTATGGAAAATTAAGTGCGGACCCATTTAAAAAGAACACATAGGTTATGAAGACATTAAGTTACTTGATAAAGTAACTTCAAAATAGAACACAACCAAGAAAATTTAGGGATTTTCTTGAATACAAATGAAGATTGACCTAAGACATAGGGTTTTATTAATTTTCACCATTTCAAAGCTTGGTCATGACAATTTACAAGGAATTTTGACAACTTTGGACAAGATTTTGTCATTTTTGACCAAGACTAAGCACTGGGAACCAAAATTTTACTAGTAGGTTTTAAAACCAAAAATATAACCAATAGTGGCTCTCTATGAGGATGCTTAAACGCAAGTTTACAATAAGAATAATAGATCTTTGGGAAAGTAGACCACAACTGAACTAACCTATTTCTTAAAACAAACACACAGTTGGGAAAGAAACACACAACATAAGGAAACACACAATAGAAGGAAACACACCTGTACATAAGATACAACTACTGTGCATGGAAAAATTGATTTAATTGAAGAAATTTTTTAGGAATTGTCCATGCACTGAAAAATCCTTTTCTTCATCATTCATACTCTTTAGGAGATATAAATCCTTACCATAAATCTGATAGATAACAAAATACCCTAACCACAATGATTCAAACTTCTTATGTTTTCCTTTGTCTTCAGCCCTGGCATTCCATTGCAATACCAACTCACCATGATGGAATTTTCTTTCATTGGCCTTTTTGTCAAAAAGGTATTTCATCCTCTGTTGTAGTTTGATATTCTCCCTATGACTATCTCTCCCCACTTCATCCAACTCTACCAACTGCACCATTCTCTCTTGCATAGGTTCAGAAACCTCAATCTCTTCATCCTGGATGAACTTATAAATTGGAAGTAAATTATTAGTAGGCATTCTTGACTGAACACCATATACTAGTTCAAAAGGATATTTTCCTGTGGCTTTCTTGACAGTGATTCTGTCTGCCCATAGGGAAAGTTTTAACCTTGCATGCCATGCTCTCTTGTTACTCTCTAGGGTCTTTTTCAAAATTTACATAATAATTTTGTTACTTGATTCTACTTGCCCATTAGCCTATGGATGGTAAGGGGATGATTAATAAATTACAATTCCCATATCATAGCAGAAATCAACAAACTCCTCAGATCTAAAGCACATGGCATTGTCCATTACTAGCTTGATTGGAACACCAAACCTAGTGATCACATTGTTCATCATAAATTCAATGACAACTGCACTTGTAGCCTTTTTAGTTGGAATTGCCTCAACCTATTTGATAAAATAATCAGTCACTAACAAAATCCATGTATGACCCCAACTTGATATCTCAAAAAATTCTCCAATAAAATCCATTCCCCACATGGAAAAAGGGGCTTCTGCAACTATAGGATTCAATAATAAGGCTCCTGAAAACTTCATCTTGGTGGAGAATCTCTGGCAGGGTTCACACTTTCTAACAAAGGCATGAGTATCTTGAAATAAACAAGGCCAATAATATCCCGGCCTTCAATTTTTGTGAGATTTTGATCTAGAAGAGCAATTTTCTCCGTACATCCTAGCATGCATTTCTTTCAAAACCTCTTCAGATTTGTCCTTTATCAAGACATAAAAACAATACCCCATCCCTATTTTCTCCTCATCTTCTCCCAGAACATGACACATGGCACTATACATCCCTCTAGCCTTTCCACTAAAATAATCTAATTTGAAGGGTCCTGGTGTGTTAAGGCCTACTACAATTAAACCCCCCATCTTATTGAAACACTTTTCAAAGGCCCAATTCTGAAGTACTCCCTTTGATTCTTGTACACTTCTTTGAAATACTCAAAATGTATGTCATCCATCTAAATAGAAGGTCACTCAACTTGAAAACTTTTCTTATCTCATCAGATGTGACATTCAATAATATGTTCCCATCTGTATCTCGCAAAAACCTAGACACCTTATCATAAGTTTTGGCAATTGTGATCAATAAATCTGTGTCCATAAACACTCCAAGAACTATCAATTTTCCTACATCCAAATCCCATATGTTATAGTATGGGATAGGAGAATTCCTTTGACTAAAAGCAATTTTGAACAAACTAAGACCACTTATACTAACCTTGGCATCCTTAGCCCATTTTTCCAGATCATATAAACCCTCCCCAACTCTAAAATGAGGACTTACATGCACCATTTGTTTGAATTAAGTAGAGTCATTAGTGGATCCATTCAGCTATTGTAAAAGATCATCACACACATTCTTGTCATTATAATCAATTTTACCAGTGAACTCAATTCTGGGGGTCATTTCTAAATTTAGGGTTTCTTACAGTAACAGTATTAGAATTTATCAACACTCTATTTATCTTTCAGAACTTGAAACCCTACTGCAAGTATGAATTTTAATGTTTCAACAGAAAACTTACCCATTCTGCACTTTGTAACACAGAGCGTGAGATTACTACAACTTTCAGTTTTGCTTCAATCACTTCAATGGTTATGGAAACTTAAAACTCAAGTAATGAATTATATGCTCAATCAAATCAATCTCTCACATTGATTTTTATCTGAGGTGGCCACACGCTTTGCAATCAATTCATCTTGTTTGAACATTCGTGGCTCAACAGTTCATTGAAACCAGTCTTAACATTTTAAATATGAATCGTAGATCTTATTAACATCCCATCAATCATGTGGCTCTCATCGCTTTATGGAAACCACTATTCATCTTGGACACGTGTCAACATGACTTGATCTCTTAAGAATTATATCTCATGCATCTCCACCATAAGCCTTTAAGTTAGCTATCCAATGTTTTCTAACCTGATCACCTGTTACTTTACCCTAGACTTTACTAACTGCGGATACAACTTTATCATCTTGGACACGCATCAACACTACTTAATGGCTTATACACTAGATCTTCCTCATATTTACCTTAAGGCATTAAGTGAGCCATTGGATCCTTTTCAAACTGCATCCTCTTTATCTTACCCTTGTGCTGTATTGGGCCCACCAAATGCCACGCATCAACATGACTTAATCATTTACACTGTAGATCTCGATCACTTTATCATCAAGGATTTAAGTCAACCGTCGAATCAACATTTAAATGCTCAACCTTTAACTCCTTTCTTATGACCTAGGTGGACCCACTGGGACACATGAAAATATAACTTGATCACTTAAATGTTAGATCTCGATCATTTTTTCATTAAGCTATCAAGTCAGCCGTCAGATCTTTTTAAACCTATCAACACTTTAATTTGTGGTCACCTTCATGTTAGTGGAAGCCACATCATCTCTAGGACACAGGGCAACATGACTTAATGGATTGAATGATAGATCTTGCACATATTTGGATGAAGTAATTAATTCAACCATTGAATAAAAAGGGAATCTAACTGTAGTTCATCAAACAGTTGTTCACAAATCTTGGGCCCGCTAAGACATGTGGCATCACCACTTAATGCATTATATGTTAGATCTTTCACATCTTGATCATAAGTGATTAAGTGAACTGTTGGATCAAAATAGAAGTGTACGACACATGATTTTAAATAAAGGTTTTGTGGGCTTTTAGACTTAGGGATTATTAAATTCCTAAAAACTTAGGGCAAATTAAGCGTGACACCATTTAAAAAGAAGACATGGGTTATGAAGAATTTAAGTTACTCGATAAAGTAACTTCAAAATAGAACACAACCAAGAACATTTAGGATTTTTCTTGAATACACATGAAGACTAACCTAAGACATATGGTTTTCACAATTTTCACCATTTCAAAGCTTGGACATGACAATTTACAAGGAATTTTGACAACTTTGGACAAGATTTTGTCATTTTCAACCAAGACTAACCACTAGGAACCAAAATTTTACTAGAAAGTTTCAAAACCATAAATATAACCAACAGACTGCTCCATATATTCATGTTTATCAATGCTCTCTATGGATTTGTTCTAAGATTCTATATACATCTTTTTTCAGGCTAGTGTCTATTTTTTCCTCTTCACTTGTTGATGAAGGATACATGATCACTTTCAGAGATATTGCGGGCCTGTCTATGAGAGGGGCATCATACCTTGATTCACTTTATCAGGTGATTTTGCTTCCACACACACACACATATACACATACATAGATACATCCTTCACCTATATATAAGAGTTGATTAGAGAAGGTATATGTACAGGTGATGAACATGCAGATTTGCCTAAGTACTACTGGGAGATTACCCAGCAATAGATGTACTATTGTAAAAATCATTAGAAGTAGATTTGTTGCTGGGTCAAGTTCCTAGTATTGCTTGGTAAAATATACATTTTTGTCACCTATGCATATACCTTCTTTGAAAATACATAACTTTCATTCCAACCGTAGGAACGGTCATGTATTAATAATGCCCTAGTGGATTGTTTGCATAAGTTGATTTTATACAAGATGGATCCCTTACATTCAATAATTGGTCCTATGGTCCTTTTAGGACCATTAGGAAAATTTGATATTACATTGACAAGCCATAATTGGCTTCAATAAATTATAATTGACCCTTTAAGTCCTTGTAACTCCATCCCTGATCATTGTAGCCTTTATGTCTTCAACTGGTCCATGATCTGGTCCTACACCATACTCCCCTCTTAGGAAAAATCTCTTGTCCCAATAGATAAATGGTTATCTCCTTGTTCCATGAATCCTCCTTGAAGTTACTTTATTGTGTGGTATCATATGGAAATTCGGTTACAATAATTTTTTTCCAAAGGTTGTCTTCTTATCCATGTACCCTAAATGAAACTTAGAACAAAAATTAGTACTCAAAATGTATGTTTAGTCCCCTTTATGGGGCAGTCATATCCCTATTGTTGCTTCTTCTTTTTCTCTATCTTTGTCAGGTCTTCTTGATCCCTCCAACCTTGTACCCCTAAAGGTTTACCTTTAAATCTCTTTTTTAATCCTAAAGGTCATTCTATAGTTCCAACTTTGATGCTTCCCTATCCCAAAAAAGACTCTCTTGTAGGTCTAAATTGTACCGTATCATTCTTCATTCTCAGATGTAACTTTTCAGACCCTTTCCAAGATGTATCCTCTTGCTTTGATCCCTACACAAATATGTATATCTTGTCCCAAAAATAAATGACACTATGTTCCTTTTTTATCACACAAGGCAATTAAAGGTGTTCACATAAACTTCTTATTTTCCTTATGCATAATATATTCATTTATGTATCCATCATGAATTGTATTTCTTAAATAGTAGTTAGTGCAAGGTAGTTAGTTCAACTTGCTAAGGAAAAAATAGTAATTGGTATCATGAAATCAGTTAGGCCTCATCATGATTGTTCATCCAGAGAGAGATTAAAGACATGCAATATATTCTTATATAAAAATGGATTCATACACTACTACATATGGGGCCAAATTTTGACGGCAATTTCTGATGGATGATTTCTTTTTTGTGAATTTGGATTTTTTTTTTAAAGTCCCTGATGGGTTTTAAATAAACCATTGGAATTTTTAAAGTTGCAGGGTATACATGAAAAAAAAGTGAAATGGCCAAATCATTTTTATTTTTATTGCCAAAGAGAGAAAAGGAGTGGGACGAAGAGAAATTGAGGTCAAAGCTGAGTGTGAAGACAATGTAAATGGCTGGGGTGTAATGTCCTGTAGCTTCACTTTCTTCATCTTTGATTTGTGATGGTATCCAAAGGTATGTGATTTCTAGACCATTACTTATTTCAAATAATAGGGAAAAATGTACTTTGTGCTCTTAGGGTTTATTTTTTAGCAGTGAATGTTAAGAATTGCAATGATTATGATATGTCCATTGATTTTCACCTGATGTTCATTTCCTTCATTCATTTCATGTATTTAGTTATAAAACCACGCCCTCTAATCTGATCATGACAATGTTTCTTTATCAATCATAGAATATAGTAATAGTAGTTAGAAGCACATGTGCTTCTAACTACTTTTACTATATTCTATGATTGATAAATTAACACTTGGAATTATATGATACTGATTGGTGTTTCAATACTTTATGGAAATGCATGTTTTTGAAATTGTCCTTAAAACCATTTAAGCACACGTAGGTAGGTTGGTAGTAACTGATGATTGAATTTAATCTAAATTTTTGAATCATCTTAAGTAAATACATTTGTGCATACTTGTTATCAATGCAATCCATGAGACCATATTTCTTTTTAATAATCCGCCAAACAGTGCGCTTGGTCTCTGCATTTCTTCCTCTTTTAACCAGAGTCCAGTTTACTTTTGGCACTGCTTTACGTGGGTATAGATTCTTAAACCCTTTTATCATGGAATACATTCTCTCTTTGATGTCAACCAAACAAGACAAAATATTAGTATTCATAGAATTTTTGTAGTAACATTTTCCAATGTTGTAGTAAGCATAGTTTTGTAATGTATAATTCATAGATCATTTAATTTATTTTCACTAATGAAATTACTTTTTTAATTTATAATTTATATTTTATTACTATAAACACAATTTTAATTACAAAACTAAATTATTTAAACAATATTATAATATATAAATTGATTTATAAATTTATGATTTGTATCACATTAATCTTGTTTTCTTTTAGAATCATTGGGATATGCTTCTATATTTTATTTCCTTCTTATTGTATATCATGGATTGATCTTATTGAGGGTCACTTAATTTTTATTTCAATGTTTTTCACCAAATTATATGATATTAATCTTAGAGTTTTGACTCTCTACCATGCTTAATCTCATGCAAATACCCACCCTCTACTTTTGTCCATAGTTGGGTCTCTATCATTGCATTTCATTCACTATTCTTAGGCTTCTTCATAATGTATTCTTCATGGACTTGTCAAAACATTCCATGATAATACTATACTCTATTGGCACATTGTATCTCCTACACCAATGTTATTCATGCATTTCCACTCTTATTTCCTTTTCAACCATTGCTTTGACTCATTTTATTCAAGGATTTATGCATGGTCACTTCATTGATGCATTGTTTCAATGTTTTCTGACCCCTGTGACTAATTCTTGTCTTTATCTATGGTACATGACATTAGTTATTGTAGCCTCTTCTTCTACCATATATATTTCTCCATGGGACCCTATTGATTGGGATACTTCTATTAATTCACATATCTAGATACCCTTTTGTCTTTGATCCATTAAATGTCATTGCACATTGTCTTGTTTTCTACAAATAGCTTCCTTTCAATATTCAACAAAGACTACTGTGCTGCTAACTACATAGAGTCTTTGTTTATTTTCTATGTCTATTTTTAGAATCATTGGCATTTCTTGACATTATATCCACTTTGATTTTGTGACTTAAAAGATCACTACCATAGAGCTATACAAAACTATCTTCATTATTATTAGCGATTGATTTTTCATGCATTTTATCACTATCTCTGAGAGTGAATAGCATTGTTCCCTTGGTGGTTGGTGACACCATTTGATTCCTTTGTTCACATTTTTACTTTTCTACTAGTGATAGGGATCATTATTAGTTGTTTTATTAGTGCCTTGCTTATTGATTCCACTTCCTCTAATCTCTTTCATGCTACTATGGCATTTATATTTTAATAGTCATTGACACTGTCCTTTCCTTTCAGTGTATATTCATTGTCTTAGATGCATTTTATTTCATTGTGTTTACCGACTCTTGAAATTATTGTCATGTGCTTCAAATGGTGTGCCTTGTAATAGATAGAAATCACCTTGAACATTTCTTGTTCATCATTTCTTAGCTTGTTTGATCTTTATAACTAATGATTCTACGCTCTTTACTATTATTTGACTTACCTTGAACCATTTCATGCATATCTTATATTACATCTTTGGGTCACTTAAGGGTACCATTTCATTTCACTATCATTATTCAATTTTTATCATTACTTCATAATAGTAAAAGCCTTCCTCTCTTCATGCATGACTATCAGTATTTGATCATTGTCTCTTTTCCATTGTGATATAAAATGAACAAATTCTAACAACATGATAATTTACTATTACTAAAATATGGTGTACTTCCATTGAACCCTCTATTGCAACATAATCTCAAATTTTAGTACATCCAAAGTAGAAATCATAAAAAAAGATCTCCAAATTTAGCTTTGTGAGAGAGAATCAAAGTACTCTCTACCTGATGATTATTTAATTCATAGATTTATCAACACAATGATTTTAGAAATAAGAAAAAGCCATTGGAGATAAGAAAACTTTGATCGTTACCTGGACTTTGTAAATGAGGGAAATGATTCAAAATAAGGACACATAATCTATAATTGACACATCATTTGTTAGCTAGGACAATATGCATAATAATCAATCCAAAAATTTTATTTACTGGGAGTAGAACTCGTATCTATTTGGGGTAAAAGTATAAACCTGTGTCACACTTTTACAAAGAAAGAGGACCACAACATGTAAAGTAGTTAAACTTTAACGACATAAAAGTGGTATTTGTGTTTAAAATTTGAAAATGATGTAAACTAATGAAATGTGTAAAATTGGATGTAGTTTATGTCTATAATTTTCAAAAATTCTTTTGAATAAGAATTGACATATTTTTTTAATTTTTGAAGGCCATTTTTTAATTGTTGAAAAATGATGAAAATCGAGGGTCTAGTTCCCACCACCAAAATATATATAAATAATCTTTTTTTTTTCTTCTGATTTCAAAATATGTTTTAGATGACATGTACACCTAGTGCAAGAAAAAAGAAAGATTGGTTTTCGGTATATATTTTGTCTGTTATAACTATTCAAAGTCAGAGTTACCCAAAATTAACAGTTTTTGTCTCTTGCCTAATTTGCCCTAGCAAATCTACACCAAATACAAAACAAATTATATATTCTTGAAGATGACTCTATCCTCTAGTGTTAAATATAATTTTTAGAATTTTTTGACATGATTTGCTATTTTTTTTCTTTTTTCGAACGAGCATGTTCTTCAATGTTAAAATACCTACTTGGAGTTTTTTTAACTTATAATATATTATATTTAATCAAATACTATAAAAATTATATGACCATAATCTAGACTTAGAGCTCTACAAAAGGGTATTTTAAGATTTTAAAAACAATTTAGTTTTGGTGGACAAATAAGCCCTAGAAATGGCGTGTTACTAATTTTTCCTTTTTTTTGCTTATTTGGCTGCCACATAAGTAGTTTCGGCCAAAATAGTTCCGGCCGAAACCGGTTCGGTCGGAATTGTTTTAGTCAAAATTAAGGCCAACCAAACATGGTCGCGTGGATGACCACAACCCTCAAAGTTGATATATATAATTTTTCTTTTTTTAAAATTTAAAAGTATTTATCAATTATTCTGACTTAAAAAATATTTTTTTAATAAAATCATTTTTTAAATTATTTTAATGGTGTATTTTTGGGTGTTAAAGGACAACTAAGAATTAAGATTATCAAGGAGGTTTGTATTATTTGCAAGTTTTTTTTTAGTTTTTTGAGATTTTTTTGTGTTTTTAATGAAAGCATTGTTCAATATTAAATTATGAACTTATCAATATTATTTTTGATTTTTTTTCAAGAGTATATGGTTTTGTGTATGCAGGTGAATCGAAGCTCTCAATTTGAACAAATTGTGCAATGGGGAATAAAAGGAACATAACAAGAAAATATGATCGAATAAGGGATGACAAAATGAAAGGTCATACAAAACGTAATGAAGATGAACTTGTTGAAGTCTAAGAAGATCCAATTCAAGTAGGAGAAAAAATTGATGGAAATATATCTTTTCACATGGGCAATTTGATGGAGATGGAGGATGATTCATTTTTTAGTCAATTTTCATCTGACGAATTGGTACCTGAAAGCACAATAAAAAAATAATGCAAAAAGATTTGGGATGAATATTTTCAAAATAAAAGTCTGATTGGAAAAGCACAATTATTTGCTGGGTTATTTAGGAAAAAAGAAATGACTCATATTTTGGAGTTGTTAGGTGTTGATAACAAGAAAAACTCAGGAGACAATGTAAATCGAACAATAGTTAAAAATTTGCAAGATGCATTGAATGAAATTAATAACTCAAGTCGAGGAGCCAATTTAAGTGTTGTACATAGAGAATTGATGACTACTTTATCTAGTAGGAGGTTGACATAGAGAAAACAAGTACATGCAATTTATGATTTACTGAATGTATCTAGAATAAATGTTCAAAGATATATCAGGAAGAGAAATATGTTAGATGAAAATATTCAAAAGAATTGGGTTAATATTTGTAGACTTCCTTGAAAAGATAAAATTTCTGAAGATGTAAAAAGACAGGTCATTGACTATTGGACCGCTCACTACCGTGTTTCTTCTAATAGAAGGGATACTATACAAATGAAAGATGAAGAGATCGATATGAAAACTGCACATCCAAAACATTTTATAAATACAACACAAAGCAAATTGTTTGAAGCATTCAAACAAGAATTTTCAGATGTAAAAATATGTCAAAGAATGTTTGAGAGGTTGTGCCCTTTCTTTGTACGCATAAATAAGGTACGTGAAACTTTTTTTTACCGAAATCATGTTGAGTTTCATCTATATTTTCAATCATATAAAAATTTTATGGCAGTACTTAATTTAGATATGGTCATCCCTGAAAGCACGACATAATTTGTGAAGTCTAATTTTTGTGAGAAATTAGAAGATTCATATGAGTTCAAAGTACAATGTATAAAGAGTGCATATAGTGATTATGGAGATTTACATAAATTTCCATTGCAATTTGAGAATAATAATGTTGCAACACTAGTTTTGTGGAAGAGATTTGAATATGAGACATACCAAAATAAGACCAGAGATGAATCCCAAAAAATTGTATTGAAGGAGAGTGAATTTCCCAACCTTGAGTTTATGTCCAGGTTCCGTACCATGATATATGTAGAAATATAGTGGAAGCTCATTCTTTTGGGGCCACCTATGATGAGAAGCCAACCATCAAGGATATATAAACGGTGCAACAAGGTCATCCTCACACTGAGTAGTCATATCACCTCTGACCTACACTCTATCTCGGTGATGAGGAAACATGGTCTTCACCATAGCGGTGGAGACCTCTGAATCAACCTGTCTATACTTCACAGTGCCAGTAACATTGCGAGAGAGAGAAGTATAGAATGTATTAGTAGATATACTATCATAAGGGTTGTATGATTGAAATGTGTCAATCATACGAACCAGCGCCTCTCTAATGACCTTTACCCTATCCCTATTAGGGAGGGTGGTGGATGACTGGATACCCTGATCAAGAACCTCAATATCTCATGTCAATCGAGCTATGGTATTGGTGAATAAATCCTCCCTGCCCTCTCTAGAATCAACTAATCTATGAGAAGAGTTGTCACTATGACCCCCCTGTACATTGGCATCTCTAGAATCTACAGGTGATTTCCCTCTACTCGATGCCATGTGATAGAAAAAATAGATATATGCTCAAAAGTATAAAGAAGAATATATGTCTAGATCAAGATGCACATGTACATGGTCCAATTCTAATTTAATTATATATTTTTAAACACGTGTTAAAAATAAATAAACTAGAAAACACTTGAATGCATATACATTTGAAAGAAAAATGATTTAAAATCATATATACATACATGTACAGATATTATCTAACAAAAAGAGGTTTTGAGTTATGGATCAAATTTGTCTCTAGGTTTACAACTAGCCTAGTTGAATGTAAATTAATGTTTCATGTTTTAGTTTAGGGATCAACTTGGTTTATTTATCAATTAGGTTTAGCGTTAATTTGTTTGTGGTTAGCCCGTTCATGTTGGTTTCTAGTGTTCTAGTTGAAGGATAGGGTTCATGTGCTGGTTGAACATGTTAGGGTTGAAGGTATTATATTTTTCCATTAGTATACTTAGAGAAAAAAATGATCTACACCATCGGTTTACTCTACACCGATAGACAGGGCACATCACTATTTGACGCCGAAGTTACCCGACAAACACTGTTAAGTGTTATCCAATGACAAAAAGGTAAAAGAAACCCGACGAGTAACAACAGTGATACCCAACAGAATAACAAAGAGAGGAACCTGATAGATATAGGGAACTTGATGAATAGTTCAGTCAAGGAACACTGACAGACTGCAAGTTCAAACCGACGACCAAGAACTAACAGTCAGTTACATCCCGCAAAAAGTGGATTTGACTTTCCACGTCAGATAAATCATTGAAGTTGTATTTATAGCTTCTTGATTTTCTTTTAAATCCATTATGTATGGAGAAAGAAATGTAATTATTATTGTTTTAATTAGTTTTACTATTTTAAAACATGCAAACTAAAGATCAAGGTCAAGTTTTAAACCTTGGATCTAAGAGTTAACATTGTAAAATGTGAATTTCAAGATAGGTCAAATACTTGTATAAATAGGTGCTCAATCCATTGAGAATAGTGGTTGATCAATAAAGGTAGTAGCCATGGAGAGAAACTAAAGACCAGACAGAGAATTCATCTAGAAGAACACAAACAAAATCAAATCAGTTTTTAAGAACAGAACAGAGGCTACCGACAAGTAGAGAAAAGGTATTCATCAATCACTTAAGGTGATATTATTATTATAAAATCTTTAATGGATCTGTAAATTAGAAATAGTAGATTGCATACAGTCAGATCAACATTTGTACTCATTCTAATAAGTGTAGTACACTAATGAAATCCTTTCAAGGAAGGTGAGCTTAACCGTCCTATTATAAATCTCATAACTAAGTGCATAATTAAATCAGTGTTGCAAAAGCTCTTAGTAGAGTAGATCTTAAAAAATCTCCACCTAATACTCCTAACAGGGTAGATCATCAAAAGTGATCAAATTGTAAGCCTTAACTAGCTCCCTTCCATTCTGTAGATAGTGAATTTTTGTGGGTTCCATCCCCACCGTAGTTTTTACTTCCTAACAGGAGTTTTTTACAATACCATATCTTGTGTTATGTGTTTATCAATTTCATGAATGTTTCTACGACTGTTGAAAACTATTAAAGATTGTGATCAAACAAATACATGCATAAGAAAGAATAAAAGTAATAGTTGGTGATAAAAAATTGAATGACTACTAATGATGAATTGTGAAAGGTGTTAAAAGTTTTAGAGGTACTAATTCACCCCTCCCCTCTTAGTACTACTTCCCATTAATTCTAACAATTGGTATCATAGCCAAGTCTCTTCTTAAAAAGCTTAAAGGCTTAAGAGAAAAGGTCATACAATGGAGAATTACAAGCTTGATAATAATATTGAGAATAAAAAGCTTGAGATATAGATGTTCTATGAACAGTATAAAGAAGAAATAATCAAGATGAGAGAGCTGCTGGATGAAAGAAAATGCATAGCTACTTGGAACAATGAAAAAGACTAGCAAGAAGAAGAGATTCCAGATTTCTTTGAATATTCAGGATCAAATGCAAGTAATAGATCAGATACATTAGAAGAGAACACCACAAATCTAAAGGAGATTAATCAACATCTGACAGAGAAAATAAAGATGCTGCAAATCGATCAAGAGACCCAGATGGTAAGAATAATTGATGTGATGAGTTCTGCCAAACACGATGAAATAGAAAGAACACTTTCTATTGATGATAGAAGGAAGATTTTTGAAAAACTACAAGAAAATAAAATGGAAATTCAAAGACATGCTGAGCATCATCATGATCTCACAAATCAGCTTATCCTTATGAGTCAAGAAGCAAACAGAATAAATGTGAAACTGATTCAAAGAATACAGATTATCGCTGAACTAAGAGAAGAAAATGAAAAGCTAAAGCACGAGGTTAGAATTCAACAATAGCATAATGAGATTATCAGAAAGGGTGAAGAAAGCATTAAAATAATGGATGAATTTCTTGAAGGACAACGAAGATTCAACAATAACAATGGTATAGGCTTTACTGAAAATGGAGAATCATCAAATCCAAAGAATTCTATGAAAATCCAAGACCAAGAAAGCTGACATGCAAGCACTGTCAAAAACAAGGGCACACATCAAATGTATGCAGAGGTAAAATGAAAGGTACTCCTAAATCTACATCCACATCTTCATTCATAGGATTCTATTATAAATGTAACAAGAAAAGACATAAGGCTTATGAATGTAAGAGAAAGATAGAAAAGATAAAGAAGGAAACCTACATGGACAAATACTATCCTACATGCAATATGAATGGGCACACATCTAAAGAATGCTGAAAAAATAAAAGCAAGCATGGAAGCCAAAAGGTAAAGAAGTTCCTTATCAACCAAAGAGAATTAGTAATCAAGATGTATGGGATTACAACACTTGGACAAACTATACATCATGTGGTAGATATGGTCACATTGCTACAAACTGCATGAGAGTATGGACCAAAAGGTGTAGAGGCTAGTCAAACCCTGGAATGACATGCTTACACTGTCATAAAGTTGGTCACCTCAAGAAAGATTGCAAAGATTGATTGACAAAAATAAGCACATATCCCAATGGAAACACCATTGAAGATATCTGGAGGGAAAGAGACAAAATGTGGATAAAAACTTCAAGCAATAATGAAGCTGGGCCAAGAAATGCAAATGGTGACACCCCATCCAATGGATCTGGTGACACTACCAACCCCACTTGAGCTGAACAAGTATGGAACTGCACTATACTTGTGTGCTAAAATGTTGACACACTTCTATGAATCATTCCATTCAAGGTTTCTCAAGAATGAGACCTCAAATATCGATCCATAGCTCTCTAGTCATGGAGTGCAAAGGTGTGAAATGGAGGCCCTCAGATTGACCCAGTTAGTGCCTATGCAAGTACACCATGAAATGAGAGATTCAAATGCATAAAAATGAGATCTACTCTATATGATTGCAATGCATAAAAATAAATTAATCTAAATGATAACAATGCATATTTAAATCTATGAAAGGAAATGCAAATGCAAGATTAATCTATGACAATAAACATGATTCTAATCTATATGAGTAGCCATTAATGCAAGAAGAATGAGACAAGAAGAGAGAAGTTGCAATATCCAAGCTCAAATGCTCAAATCCTCCAAAATTGCTCTCCAAACCTGCAGCATAACAATACTATGAAAAAGATCTATTGACGATTGATGATTATTGATTGATTATTAAAATGAGAAGGAGAGATTTCCTTATATAGGAAAGTGAACGGTTGAGATTAAGAGGCAAAAAGAATTGATCAATGGTTGAGATTAGAGGCAAAAGCCAACCACTTAGGAAGATGTGATGAAAAAGGGATTTTAATTTAATTTAATTTAATTTATTTCCTTTTTTCATCAAATAAAGTGCTTTAAGTGGGGATTTTTATTTATTTAATTAAAAGAGGGGTTTTCTTTCAATTAAATAAATTAGAAGAATTTTATTTATTTAAATGGTGGAAATTGAATTTAATTAAATAAGAGGAATTTTATTTAATTAAAAGGGAGAAATTTACTTTAATTAAATAAGATAAATTTTATTCAATTAAAAGGGAGATTAAATCTTTTAATTAAATAAGATAAATTTTATTTAATTAAAAGGAAAATTAAATCTTTTAATTAAATAAGAATGATCAAACCTTAGGAAATATTGAAATAATTGAATTAATTACAATTTGATCAAGGAGATTGATTTGAATTGAAAATGTTCCAAAGCATTGATTCAAAAATTTGATAAATTAATAAAATGATAAAATGGGGCCCAAAGTCTAAGCAACCATTTTAGGGTGCATACAATACCAAGTCATATTTTACATCAGTTCCATTATACAAATTGATAGATAGTCAAAATCTACATGAACCAAATATGCATACTACTTTACTTGTTACAAATCTAAGAATGCAACACCGTCGGTAAACACTTACCGAAAATCATCGGTGAACATAATAATGAGTTGTTTACACTTACCGTAAATTGTCAGCCAACTAGTAAAAATGGTAAATTACCAATGTAACCCAACCATTGTTGGTAAACAAGAAAAGTTTAGAAGTTGTCGTGATAGAATACCGATATCCATCGATAAAAGTGAAATAGTTAACAACTGCCCTAAAGCATCATGACTTCACCAACGATGATTTGAAATGTCCTCTTGACAAAACCTATCTTCACGTCCTGATGAGTCATTGAGCATTTAATGCAAAGACTTAGGTCAAAAAGCCTATAAATAGTCGACGGGACAACTTCTTTTTTCACCCGCAATTTAAAGAGAAAGAAGAGCGAAAAACCAAGCGATTAAAGAGTAGAAGGGAGAAGCATCCCCAGATTGATTTAGCACAACAGAAAATAGATCTTTCATCACTATTGCGAATTGAAATAAGTACCAAAGGCACCGAAAGATCTCTGTCATTGTTTTATCAAGAAAGCCCTGATTTTGAGAATACCCTAATTACTTGAAATCCAATGGAAACCACCTCAAGGACTGCTAAGATGAAGAATGAGAAGAAGAATATGATAAAATTGATCAAGAATAGTACATGTGTAGAACCTAAGTACAAAATCTACCTAGAAATTTCTTCGAAATCCGATGAAGCTGACGCATTTTCAAAAATTCCACCTAGGGTTTTGATCATAGAAGATGTTAGGTCTTACATTCACTGCAAGATCACAAAAATAGGTGATCTTGAAATGGATGAAGCTTTTAAGAAGCTATGTGTTGCCAAAGGAAATCTAAAGGAAGAGCATAAACACTTGGAGTTTAAAGGGTTAACCAATGCCCTATATTTCTTGAGGGAATTCAAAATAGAATGGATTAGGTTAGTCTTGAGTAGGATGCATGACAACAAACTATGGCTAGACCAACCCAAATAAATAACCAAGGATGTTCTTCACGTTGTCACTGGTTATCCAATAATCGACAAGCCTAGGGAACACAAGCATCCATCCATGAAAGAAGTTATAAAACTCACCAACGTAGAAGGAAATAAAAGAGGTCTTAAAGTGAACACAATCACCAATGAAGAGCTAAAATTTGGTGCATGTGTTAATGGGTACAAAATATTTCAGGCTAGTAGACTGAACAACATTTCTACAACAATGGTAAGCATAGCTTACAAGATTGTAACAAAAGGAATTCAGATGGATCTGTGTGAGATCCTATTAAAACAACTTGATGAGAACACGATCAAAATCAGGTCTGCAAAGAGCAACACATGTAAGTTTGGATCACTTATCATGTGTACATTTTTTAATTTTCAAGAATACTTTCCTTCAGTAGGAAAAGTTATATGGGACACTACCAAATCGATAACCCAATAGATTAGTGAACTGATTAAGTCACTAGGAGACAACTTTGAGTCTATTATGTCTGCATACTTCCTTGAGTTCAAGGAAAAGATGATGGAAACAACTAGGATTCCTGAACAACTAGTTGAAAAACACAAAGATGAGATATGTTTTATGGCAGACATAGACTACACACATATCAAATTGGTTGTACTAAGAATAGCTTGGTTAGCACCATTAGACTATGAGATCAATATTGATCAAGCTACAAGTGCAATTGAGGCACTGATCAATGAGCCCATTGGCAAGAAACAACCAAGGTTTGGAACATATGAAGAGGCCAAATCTAAAATAAAACAAGGCCTAGAAGTGAAGAAGACTATAAACAAAAAGGATAAAATGGTTAAGAATCTCAAGAAGATTCTATCGGTTACAGATGAAGAGAAGGATCATCAAGAGGAAACTGATGAACAGGGCACCATCGATGAAGAACAAGAAGAAAATAAATCAGATACAGAGGCTACTGAATCTGATACACCTCAATCTCCACCTCCTGCAAAGAAGTAAAGGACAAGAAGTCAAACTACTACAACTGATAACACACCACTTAAGAAAGGTCAAGTAAGGACCTATATGAGGAAGCAGCCAACAAAAAGAGGAATATAAAATTTTTTCAAAATCACACCACCAAAGAAGAGGAAAAGGTTGGTTAGGACAAAGACTAACCTGGATGACACTAAAGATGATGAGCCTGATGTAGTGAATAAGAACTTCAAAAATCAAATGGTAGATGAAGCTGCCAAATCCATTGCTACTCATGGCATAATGACTGATAAAAAGGTCAGACAATGGGATACACTGAACCCAGAGAATCAGAATAAAATACAAGAGGCAGTCATAAAATCAATGATCAAGAAGAAGTATGCCCCTGCAGAATTTGTAAATCAAATACCTAATGAGCTAGGGAAAAAGATATACCAACAGTGGTCATATGCCTTACAAACAAAGAGAGAAGCAAGAGAAAGGATACTTGTGAGACTGATACCTCCTGAATCCAAAGTTGAAGAGATAAAAGAAGTACTAAAGAAACACTCAAGAAAATTTGTAGCCAAAATAAGGGCTTACAAAGTACTAGAGAACAAATTTATAGAACTGGATTCAATGACAGAAACTAAATGGAGACAACTCTTGGATCTACCGGCAGAGTCAACAAGTGATGAGAAACAATTACTTCTCACAAACACACCTTACAGAGAGGAGGAGATGGATAATGCAAGTCCTCAACATATTTCTCTAGACAATCAAGAAAGTGATGATGAGCCTATTAACTTAGATACAGGCATGAATGATAATATCCAAGATATCACTAACTATAATTCTAACAATGATCCAAAGAAGAAAGATGATGTAATATTTATCACACTTAGGGATCAACAAAGCCATCAAGTATTGTAGACATCAGATGGTAATATAGTTGACATTGATGATGAACAAGTGCAGGACACTTCAATCATGCACTCAAAAGTGCAAGACCCTACAGAAGATATATAAAAGGATGAGGATGTCACTGCTGACAAGGCTCTATCTGATGAGTAGGGCACAAATAATGACAAAGCCCAAGCCACAAATCAAAGTAACATACCTTTCCTAATGAAGGAAATAAACATACTAGAGGGAAATGAGGGATCAAATGAAAAGGAAATAAGCACACCCAAAGACAAGGGTGATGGAGAAGCCAAAGGAAAAATAGATATAACTGCAGAGAAAGCTGCAACTAATGATCAGAAAGATATGTCTACTGATCAGAATAAGGAAGAAAAGCAAAAGGATACAGGGGACAAACCTTCAGAGAAAGGTGAAGAAGGAAAGAAGGACGAGCTGGAAAAGAAATCAGGAGCACATTCTGTAGAAACACCCAAGGTTAATGAAGAGACGTCTTCACATAACTGATAGGTTCCCACTAAGAAAAAGACACAAGATGCATCCTCTACAAAAACTTCACCAAGTAATTTAGAACAAACAAATGAAGTAGCTGTTAATCTCTAAGTTATGTTGATGTTTAGTGACCAACACTTAGTCATCTCATTAGGAAATTTTAGTTGGCTATCACTGTGGCTGAGCTAAAACTATGTAAGGCCAAGCAACATTGCCGAGCAATTTTCACTATGCCTAGTTACATTGCCAAGCCAAGTAGAGACAGATATGTTAAATGCCGAGCAGGACAGTTTTTTGTATATTTGTTAGGAATGATACAAACTTCAAGGATAAGTGATCCGGCCAAATTGTATAAGCTTTTTGGGCCGACATTGAGTGCATTTAATATTTTTATACAAAGTTAGTTATGCATTTAATTGTTTTATCCTATGCATGACTCATTATAAGCATTAATTGTAACACCATCATGGTATGGGTATCAGATCTTGATCGTTGATTTAGATCTCACTGTTAGATATGTATAGATATATTAGATTGCTTTGAAACCCTATTTTGTAGGTAAAAGAGGTAGAAGAGGAGTTGTTGAAGTGACTGCATTTTGAATTGAAATGCACAGAGGGTTATTTTGTTTAGAAGCAGAGATCAAGTAGAGTATAACACAGTGAACAACAGAGTGAAGGTATATCAGATTATAAGATCAGAAGAGATACTAAAAAGAGGAGATCGGTTATCAGCATTAGAGTGCATATCAAAGGATCAATACTTGAGACTTTTTAATCATTGTATCAGGGGAAAATCTCTTAACAGAGTGGTTTTAGTAGGCCTTTATTTATCTCTTAACATAGTGCTTACTTCATTGTAAGTTTAAATCCTTTAACAAGGTAGATTGTAATGATCTGAAGCTTTTAAAAGAGAAGACCTCTAATAGGGTAGATTACATTTTGTAATCAAACATTGTAACCTTAATAGGTACACTTTATTACTATAGTAGTGGAGACTTTTGTGGGTGTCATCCCCACCCTAGTTTTACCTATTTGGGTTTCTGGGTTACCAAGTTATTGTGTTATGTGTTACTTATTTCATGGTGTGGATGCTATCTGAGATTACATTAGATTGATTTATGTATGAATGTGTTATCAGTTTATTTTAAGTATTTATATTTGAAGATCTGATTCACCCCCCCTCAGTATCTTTCTTTCCCATTATTGTATTTCCAACAATTGGTATGAGAGCTAGAGTTCTCTAAAAGGTTGTTATCAGCTTGAGAATATAGATCTTGAAATGGAGATCTACAAGATGGGTAAAGTCATTGAGAATCAAAAGATTGATGTTCAGCTAGCACTCCAATTGCTTGAGTCTAGAAGACAAGAATTAAAGAAGTCCTTGGCTACAAGAAAATATTTGGCCAAACAAATGAATGAAACTCATTATCAGGAAGAGGACACCACAAATCTATTTCAGAATGGAGATTCTACTAAAAGCAATGCAGCAATAGTAGATCTACTAGAAAAGAATAGTACACTATGTGAAGAAGTCAAAAACTTGAAAAAGGAACAAGAAGCCCAATCAATAAGGATGTGTGAAGTTGTTGAATAGAAAAAGAAAGCCAAAGATGACAAGGCTATGGCAGAAGAAGACAAGAGAATGCTGACTACCAGACTTGATGAAAGAACAGATGATGTGCAAACCATGACAGTAAATCAAGTAGACATGGAAAATCAAATACTACTTGTGAATCAGGAGATCAGCAGGAAAGACTTGGAGATTATTAATCTTAGATCTAAGAATAGTCAATTGAAAGATGAATTTAGATCTGAGAAAGAAATCAATAACAGAGTGAATGATCTAAGTGCAGCTATGAGTTACTTTGAACAATTGTGGAAGCATCAAGAAGACCTAAAGATTCTTCTGGATTAGGTCACACTGAACATCATTCAACCACTGAAAATGGAGAATCATCTAAGACAGGTGAAAGAAGGAATGCTAAGCCAAGAAACAACAAACCTATTTGTCACCACTATGGAAAACTAGGCCATACAACAAACATATGCCAAAGCAAGAGTGGTAAGTCCAATCCTAAAACTAACTTTAACGGTTATTGCTTTAACTATAATAAATTTGGACATCAAGCATGTGAATGTAAGGCAAAGGCAAGCAAAACACCTAGATTCAATGGTAATTTCTATAACTATCACAAATATGGTCATAAAGCACAAGATTGTAGATCCAAAGGTAAACAACAGTGGACATCAAAGGTACAAGAGAAATCACCAAGAAAAGGCAATCATTACAATTGGGATTACAATACATGGCATAGGTGTCATTACTGTGGTGAGTATAGACATGTTCCAGAAAACTGCATAAGGACACATTTTAGAGGTAAGTCCAAAAGTTGGATGAATGGAAGCTTAGTTTGTCATAGTTGTCTGAAAATTGGTCATACAAGGAAAGATTGCAAAACTAGAGTACCAGCTCCTACTGTTGAGAAAATAAGGGAACAGATGATCAGGACATGGGTTAAGAAGTCTGAACCATGCACCAGTGAAGCTAATGAAGCTGAGGTCACCCAATCCAATGGATCAGGTGATCACATCATCTCCAACTAAGAGAAAGAGGTATGTAAGGAATTGTATTTAAAATTCTTATCTTACATTAGTTCCTAACATGAGATGTACAAAAGGTCTATATTTGCATATGCTGAGATGCACCAAGACATATTTGAAGACAAAATGCCGAGATGAGAAAATTGCACTATAGGTACTGAGCATCTATCATGAACACTAAAGCTAAGTTCTTTAGTAAGTGCCGAGTTTTGTTGGCCGAGTAAAAATTTTGTGAAGGCCGAGTGTAGTGAGCCGAGTGGGATGCAAGTTGTGTTAGAGCCGAGAATAGCTAGCTTTCATGAACTCAACAGGAAAAACATTTAATGCTCACCCACTTTTACCCTTCGAAGCATATAAAGGATGAACAGTCGATATTTCATTTTTACCTTGCGATTTTACTATTTATGGAGCGATTGAAGCAATTTGCAGAATTGATCTTAACGGAGCTAGGAATGGAGATTTCATTAGTGTGCCATCGACAATCTTAAAGAAAATAGTGAACAGGGAATAGTGTGAAGCATCACTTGCTGAGGTATTCTATTTTCCATATCTGAAACCCTAAATTTCATAATTATGGCTGCAAGTTCTTTTGCACCAGCCAAGAGTATGGAAGCAAAACAAGAACAAATTTAGTTGAATCAGAGTGATGAATGTGAAACTATTAACTTTTGAACCGTCCCTAAAAGTGCAATACAAAGTGATTTAATAGGAGCCCTCTCATCCATTCCTCCCAAGGTACTTATGATTCATGATGTATAATCATGTTATATGGTTAAAATTGGAGAAGTAGGAGATAGTGAATTGAGGAAATCCTATACCAAATTACGTGAAAATGGAGTTTTGAAGGCGGAATTCAAACACTTAGCTGAAAAAGGGTTAACTCATGCCCTAGATTTTCCCCAAGGTTTCAAAGATGAATGGATCAAGGTTATCCTTAGCAGAGTTCATGAAATGAGCATGTGGCTAGACAATGGACTGGTCAAGATCACCAGAAGCATGATTCATCGGGTGATTGGAGATCCTGTAGTGAATGGAAAGTGAACCATGAGGGATAACAACAAAGAGGAAATTACATTGAACACTGGAGTAGTATGGAATAACAGAGGTATGACTATCTCTATAATTACTGACCTAGAACTTGATTTTGGAGTAAGGGTAATTGCACACAAGT
>MU226845.1:1700135-1721195 GCA_018584345.1 Thuja plicata
TGCCTTCAAGACAAAGGAAGGATTGTATGAGTGGTTAGTCATGCCTTTTGGGCTAACCAATGCACCGAGCACTTTCATGCGACTCATGAATGAGGTTCTGAAAGAATTTCTGGGTAAGTTTGTCATTATTTACCTAGATGATATTTTGATCTTTAGTAAGACATTGGAGGAGAATATGATGCATATTCGTATGATATTTGAGAAGATGAGAGAAGAGAAATTATTGATAAATTTGAGGAAGTGCAGTTTTGTGAAGAAGGAGTTAGTGTATTTGGGATTTGTAGTTTCAACAGAAGGTCTAAAAATGGACCCAGAGAAGGTACAAGCTATCCTGGAATGGCCTACTCCAAGGAGTGCTACTGAGGTAAGATATTTTCATGGTCTAGCTAGCTTTTACAGATAGTTTATTAGGAATTTTAGCAGTATTTGTGGACCCTTGACTGAAACAATGAGAGGGGATAGAAAAGAGTTTAAGTGGACTAATGGGGTAGAAAAGAGTTTTCAATTGTTGAAACAAAAAGTTACAGAACAACCTATTTTAGCACTCCTAGATTTTAATAAGGTGTTTCAAGTAGATTGTGATGCTATTGGTACTGCAATAGGAACTGTTATGAGCCAAGAAGGTAAACCCGTTGCTTATTTCAGTGAGAAGTTAAATGATGCCAAGAGAAAGTATTCTATTTATGATCAGGAATTTTATGCTATAGTTTAGGTATTAAAGAAGTGGAGACAGTATCTGCTTCCTAAGGAGTTTTTTTTGTATACTGATCATCAAGCTTTGCAATATTTGAATAGTTAAGGAAAGTTGAATCAAAGGAATTTGAAATGGGTTGAATTTTTGCAGAGTTATACATTTGTTTTGAAACACAAGAGTGGAAAGTCTAACAGGGTTGTAGATGCCCTTAGAAGAAGATAACTATTGCTGATAGAGATGCAGATTGAGGTGGTTGGGTTCAATGAACTCAAGAATTTATATCCAAAGGATCCTGATTTTGGTGAAGCTTGGAAAGCTTGTATAGAACCTGTTACTATAGACAGGATGAAATGGTTGGATTTTATCATCCAGGATGGTATACTATTCAAAGGGAGTCAGTCGTGCATTCTACGAAGTTCTATGAGGGAGAATATCATCAAGGAGAAGCATAGCAGAGGATTGGCTGGACAATTTGGTCGTGATAAAACCCTTGCTTTGGTTAGTGAGAATTATTATTGGCCATAGTTGCAGCAAGATGTGAAGAAGTTTGTACAGAGTTGCAGAGTATGTCAGATGGCGAAATGAGTGAAGCAGAATATAGGGTTCTATCAGCCATTACCTATACCAGAGAATCCTTGGGAGGATATCAATATGGACTTTGTTCTTGGTTTATCGAGGACTCAGCAGGGACATGATTCAATCTTTGTGGTGGTTGAGAGATTTTTGAAGATGGTACATTTCATTCCCTGCAAGAAGACTAATGATGCTATTCATGTAGCAGAATTATTTTTTAGAGAAGTGGTGAGGCTACATGGTTTGCCAAAGACCATAGTTTTAGATCGAGACACTAAGTTTGTTGGATATTTTTGGCGTACATTATGGAAGAAGTTGAAGATAGATTTGAAGTTCAGTTCATCACATCATCCACAAACTGATGGACAGACAGAGGTGGTGAATAGGAGTTTGAGGAATTTGCTGAGATGTTTGGTTGGAGATAAACCAATAGGATGGGATTTGATTTTATCACAGGCAGAATTTGCATACAATAATTCTGTCAACAAGAGCACTAGTAAATCACCATTCTAGATTGTATATGGAAGTAGTCCAAGAAATGCATCTAAATTACGAAAGATAGATAAAGGAGGAATAAGTAGTGCTGAAGCTGAGGATTTTGCAGAACACTTGAAGAACATCCATGAGGAAGTGAGGAAGCATATTACCAAAATGAATGCACATTATAAGGCTAAGGTAGATGAGAAAAAGAGACATAAAGAATTTTAGGTTGGGGATGAAGTCATGGTTCACTTACGGAAGGAGCGGTTTCTAGTTGGTACATATAACAAGCTAAAAATGAATAAGTTTGGACCATGTACGATACTGAAGAAGCATGATTCAGGAAATGCATATGAGGTAGAATTGCCTAGTGAGCTAAATATTTCACCAGTGTTTAACATTTTAGATTTGACAGAGTATCATAAAGGAGGTGTTGAAGATGAGATCACAATGATATAGTAGAGTATTCCAGCAAGTAGTTTAGATACCAAGGAGATTGAAGACATACTGGGCAGTCGTGTTGGTAGAAGCACAAGGAACAAGACATATAAAGAATATTTGGTCAAGTGGAAAGGATGACCTGTTGAAGATTCATCATGGATGAAAAGGGAGGAGGTTAAACATCTTGGTTTTCCTCTTCACACTTGAGTCATGATAGGGTCACTTCTCAAATTACCCTGGGTTTCTGATGCAGGAGCATCCTGGGTGTAAGGGCAATCTTGCATCACCCAAAAATATTTCTGTTTGCTTTTCAATAAGGGCTACCTTGTGCAGAGTTGCTATTTATGGAAACTTGGTTGGTCATACGATCTTAGAATGTTTTGATTTCACATGTGGAGGTTCATCTTAGTCTTATCAGCCTACCAGTAAATTTTCATGGCTAGATCAAGTCCATTTTTGAAGATATTAAAGATTTTCGGTATTGGCAGTAGGGTATAGAAACTTTGAACTCAGTTTTGAAGGATTTTAGAGGCCCTGGATGAGGTCAAAAATTTGGGCATTGAGCACTTGCACTGGTCACGCCTGTAGAGTGCTTTGTGGCATTTTCAGATTGGGGTCATATTAGTCAATCGGGTCAACTGGCGATGACTTATGGTCTTCGGAAGTTGGGTCACCTGAAATGGCAAAAAATAATTTTTCTTCAAAATTTTTGTTTGGGTTTCAAAATTTATTTTGAGCTGACTATGATGTAATAAATTGTAAAATAAAATAATTATAAGTTTGGTCAGCCCTATGGGCTAAATTTCTGGAACCTTCTTGGGCAGTGGAAATTGCCTATATAAAGAAGGCCCGTAGTGTTGTCTAGGGCAGTTTTGGGGGCAGATCTAGGTAATAATTCAAGGCTTTGTCCTACAGAATATTGTAAGGGGAATGCCCATGTGGCTTTGCATATTGTAATTCCAAAATTTTGTAATTCCACATTTGTGAAGATAATAAGAAGCCCATTTTCTATTCTTGCAAATTGTTGTTGCTTCTCTGTTTTCATTATGTGTTTGTGGTATTAAGGGGAGCATCCTTCATCACATTACCTTTGGTCTTTGAACCTGATGCTATCATGTCTCCTTCTTTTTTATTAATGATGTACCTATTGTTTTTTAATTCTAACTGATATCCTTTATCGAGCAACTATCCAATACTTAGTAGGCTATGATGTAAACCATCAACATACAATACATCATCTATCTTGTTATTTTCATCTAAGGTGATAGATCCTCTCCCTATGATAGGTTTGGGAGTGTTATCTCCAAATCTAACCATGCCACCTTTGTACTTAACTAGATGTACAAATCTATCTTTGTCTCTTGTCATGTGATGTGAACACCCACTGTCTATGATCCAATCTGTTCCGATGTATGCTTGTGAAACTAAAGCCAATTCTTGTGCTTTCTTTTCATCTTTAATTTCTATTTCATCAATCATTTTTTCAATATCTTTAATTGCAACAAATCCAATTTCATCCTCTCCTGAATCATCATTAGTCACACCATCTTCAACATAATAGCATTCCTTAGTATATTTGGGCTTGTAATATGATCTGAACTTCTTGACTCTTGTAGGACATTTGGATGCAAAATGGCCAACTTTGTTGCATGAAAAAAAATTGAATGGTAGTTGTCCTTCATATTTTCCTTTACCTTTCCTTTCTTTCTTAGCAATCATAGCAATGATTTCTTCTAGTTTTGTATCCACTTCTTCTTTCTCAATATTACTAGAGATACTCAAGGATTTATTACCTTGGATCGAGGCTTTAAAATCTATTTCAATTTTAGGGTCTGTCTTCAATCTTGATATCTCAAATGCTGAAATTTTGCTGATCAAGGTTTCTCTTTTGAAGTCTTTTGAAAATTTCATGGTTTCATCCAATATGTTTATCTTGCTCTTATAATCTGCTGTCAATGTAGTCATCAATTTATCCATTATGTCTTCCTCTGAAATTTCTCTACCATTGTTTCTGACTCCTGAAACTGCTTCATTAATCCTCTGATTGTAAGCTCTAATGTTTTTTTTAGGTAGCATTTCTAAATTGTTGTATCTTTTCTTCCATGTCTTTCTACACACATTCTTAACTTGGATGTCTCCTTCAAACATGTCTTTGTTGGAATTATATTGTGAATGTAGTACTAAGAGGGGAGGGGTGAATCAATACCTCTAAAACTTTTCTAGGTTAGCCCATTAACCCTTTGTCATCAGTTTATAAATTCTCTTATCTAATTTTTCATCTTTCTTTATGCATATACAATCATAACATAAGTTCTTTAATATGTAACCATACAAGAAACATTCATGAAAATAGATAACACATGACACAAGATATGATATTGCAGAAAACTCATGTTAGGAAGTAAAAATTACGGTGGGGATTGTTAGCCACAAGACTTCACTATCTGCAGATAAGAAGGGGCCGATAAAGGCTTACAATTGGTCACTTCTGATGACCTACCCTGTTAGGAGTATTAAAGTGGAGACCTGTTAAGATCTACTTTGTTTGAAGCTTTAGCAACACTGTTAAGTGTGCACTCTATTAAGAGATTTGTAAAGAATGGTTAAGTCCACCTTCTACAAAATGGTTTTAGATGTGATGCACTTGTTAGAATGCAACTACATAAGTCTTTGATTTGATTATGTATGCAATCTCTAATTGCTGATAATAGATCCAATAAAGCTTCCTATGTATGAGTAATCATCTTTTCATGATTGAATAATGCCTTTCTCTGCACGTCGGTAGCCTCTGTGTGTTCTTGATAACTAGATACAATCTATTTCTAAACTTTTCATGAATTTTTCCTTCTCCTTAGATGCTCTTTGTGGCTATCAACAAAAATGAAACCATAATTCACAATTGATTGAACATCTATTTATACTAGATTTTATCTCTGTTCTTGATTCACGCTTTGTAAGTTAACTCTAGATCCAAGGTTTACAATTTGACCTTGATCTTTAGTTAAATATGTTTTAGATCGGTTAGGATGCTTTAAAATATTTACATTATGCTTTCTTGACCCTCAAGTAATGATTTATAATAAATTAAAAATCTATAAATAGAATTACAATGCTTTATCTGACGTGTAAAAGTTAGATCCACTATTTGCAGGTTCTCTAACTGACTGTCAATTCTGATGGTCGGACTGCTCTGTCAATCTATCAGTTTTCTTCTCTGTCGGTGTTCCTTTCTTGAACTATTTGTCGGGTATGCCTTTTCTGCTCTGTTGGTTTTATTCTCAAAACTGTATTGTCAGTGATGATCTTTGTGTTATGTCATTGACCCGTCGGTGATGTCCTATTTACTTCATCAGTACAACACTTGTCAGTATTCATCAGTCAATTCCATACTTAGCATTTTCTCATGACACTTTGTTCTATTGGGTATGCTTACTATCCATCAGTTATGGTTGTTGTCCACTAGTTATTCTTGTAGTCCGCCGGTTATGCTTGTACTGATGACCTTTATCATGTTTTTCTTTTTAAGTATACTAATGGAAAAACTTAATGTCATCAATCTCCCCCTTTGACATTAGTATCAAAAACATGATATGTGCAACATACTGAATGTATTAGTATGTACACCTGTGTATACTTCTTCCTTAGTCATTTGAATGACCCCTCCTATGTATATGCCAGTAAGTGTAAGTATATATACATTTCCTTATGTACTTTTCTTCCAAATTTTTTTTTGATATATTGTACATAACTATATTTACATATCTATTCCTTCTGTACATACAATATACATACATTTTAATTCCTTCTTTTTTTATAATAAAGGCAAAGGTACTTACATCTTGTCAAAAAGGTGGGAATGTGAGGACTTGATCTCCTCCATCATCTGTTCCCATTTATCCTTCAACATTTCTAGAGCCATGTGCTTAAGTGATATCCTTATGTGTATATCATAGATGCTGTCTACTACAAACATCTTTGGGGTTGCAATTAAGTTTCTTGCTTCAGAAATATGCTGCTATAGAATAGTAAGATTAGGCAATATGTGTGCTTGTAGTTTGGTAATCACACCTCTTAATTGTATTTCAACATCCCATATTTCTTGCCTTAGCCTATTAGCCTCAATGACTTGGTCATGATGTGCCTTAATACTATTTGCATTTGAGGTTAGGCTTTGTGCACTGGTTGTGACATTAGACTGTATTTCTGCTAACTTGTCACTATTTTCTTTTGTAAAATTTTCAAGTGTGCACATCTTTTGAATTAAGGTAACTACCTCAGAAATCATTGGCTCTAATTGATAAGTTAGTTCAGAGAGCTTTACCTTGTTCACTGCCACTTCTTGGCTGATTTTATCAATTAACTTGTATTGATACTTTTTGTTTGCTTGTTCTTCTATTGTTTGTTCTGCATCTACATTCTGGTTTGTGATGGCGTCGGTAAGAATAGTTAGTTGTTCCTTAACTATAGCATTTTGTTCAAGTTTCACCTCAGGAACAAGTTGTTGTAGAATGTCTCTTTCCTTGTTAAGTTCCATTGTTTCCTTGTGTTCCTATATCATTTTCTTTTGAATGGATTTTCTTTGACATAACACTCCAAACTCTTGAAGTTTATATGTATCCAAAGTAGTAATATCCCAGTTTGGGACTTCTATTACTTCATCCATTGTGACAACCAAGATATATTTATTCAATTCTTTCTTCTTCTTCTTGTTTGGTTGGGTGCAAGATTGATGTACTACCACAAGTAAACCTTGAGATCAGGTTGACTTGGTAGGTGAGGGTTGAGAAGATGAAGCATCCTGTTGTTTCTGTTTTGAGTCCATCAGCTGGTTTTGGGAAGACGTCTCCTTATTGGCCTTAGGTGTATCAACAGATATATTTGATTTTTGTTTTGAGCTTTCATCCTACTTGAATTCTTCACTCTTATATTTTTCTTTACCCTTACGCAATGCATCCTCAGTTTTGTTATCTACTTCTTTGTTCTATTCATTAGACACTTCTTGCTGAGTGTTGGTTGCATCTTTCTTTTCTGTATCTATATCCTTTTGAGTATTGGATGCATCTTTGTTTACATCATTACCCATGTCCTCGGGTATATCATTAGCTTTCTTAGATGATTTGTCCTAACTTTATTGAATATCAATAGCATCGATTAATATATTCATGTTTTTCAGTGTATTGACTATTGCAGTGTCAATAGTTGATTCCTGTCTGTCGGTATTACCCTGTGCAATATTTATATCTTCATCTTTTTGTACTCCTACTCCAGGGTCTTTTCCTATAGTGTCATTGACAATGTTTTCTAACCATGATTCATCATTTATATCATCAGCTAAATTACCTTTTATTGTCAAGTCATCCTTGGTAACTTCTTCATCTTTACTCAAGTCAATGTGAATTGGACTTGGTGGATTTTCACTCTTTTCACTTTGAGTGTGGTCAAGAGTAGTGTCTAGCCATACTTCATCTGTAATATCAACCTATTTTTGGCCGGTTATTTGAATTTCTTCACTGTCTAACTCAGTTGTTGAGTTATCTCCTTGAGTGACGGTTTCCTTCTCATAACTACTCTCCTTAGTAGGATTGAGTATCTTGATCCATTTATCATCAGCTTCTTGTTCCAGATCTATAAAATTCCCTTCAAGAAACTTGTATGCTCTCATTTTGGGTGAGAAATTTTTCTCATATTTTTCCATGATTTCATTTATTTCTTCCTTTTTTGATTCAGGAGGCATAAGAGTAACAAGTACTCTTTCTCTTATTTGTTTCTCCTCATGGAGTGCAAATGTGTACCTAGAAGATAATATAATTAACAGTTCTTGTAGTACATCATGTGTAGTGAATCAAAGTGGGACATAATAGTGTCTGCACATTTTAGCTATAATTGCATCTTCAATTTTATTCTGTTCTACAAAATCCCATTTCAACCATTTCTTAATCTTAGGATGTGCAATAGATGAGGCTTCTGAAATGTACTTACATATTTCATCAATGTTTTCAGGATTTTATATTTCCTTTGCTTGTTTAATTGCAGTGTCAGGCTCATCCATAGCTGAGTCCTCTATATCCTCATTTGTCTAAAAAAATTTCCTCCTTTTGGTAGGTTTCCCAAATGGTTGTTTTCCCTTTGATGTGTCAGGTTTCCTATTATACACCTTTCCTTTTACCATGGGAGAAGGTGTTTCATCCTTTGCTGTCTGACTCCTTGTTCTTGACTTCTTAGGTGGAGGAGGAGGTGGTGAATTAGACTGTTCTTCCTCTAATTCATTTTCCTCTGCTATGTCACTGATGGGTAACTGGTCCTCGGTGATTTCCTCCTTACCCTCTTGTTCCTCTTCACCCTCAGAAGATACTTTAAATTTCTTTTTCAGTTTCTTCACCATTCTGCTTGACTGTTTTACAACTTTCTTGATAAAAATATTTGTTTTAATCTTTTGTTTGGCCTCTTCATAGGTGCCAAATCTTTGTTTCTTGTTGTCTACTAGTTCATTCAGTAGTGCCTCAATGCACTCATTGGCTTTTCCTATTTTGAGTTCATATTCTAACCATGAAAGCCATGACTTCCTAGGTACTACTACTTGGATATACGTGAAATCAGTATCTACCATGAAACATATATTCTCTCTGTGTTCCTCTATCAAATTTTCAAGAATCCTTGTTCTAGTTTGCAACATTTCCTTAATGGTTTCGAAATACTCATGCATTACATTATCAAAATCTGTTCCTAGTGATTCTATGAATTCACCTATCTAAATGGTTATAGGTATGCTTTTGTCCCATATAAATTTTCCTATTGAAGGAAAGTATTCTTGAAAGTAAAAGAATATGCACATTATGAGGGAACCAAACTTACAAGTGTTTGTTCTTGAAGATCTTATAGTGCACATGTTCTCCTCCAGTTGATGTAACAAGATCTCTGCAAGATCCATCTTCTTTCCTTGTTTGATGATTTTGTATGCTGTGATCATAGCAGTGCTAGATATTCTATACATTCTACTTGCCTAGAATATTTTATATCCTATCACACATGCACCAAACTTGAGTTCTACATCGGTGATAGTGTTGACCTTGAGTGCTCTTTTGTCTGATTTAGCACCAGTCAATTTTTCCACTTCCACCAGGGATGGGTGCTTGTGAGCTTGTGGTTTATTGGTCGTAGGATAACCAGTAACTATGTGAATAACATCCTTTGTTATTGGTTTTGGATTATTAAGCCATAGAGTCTTGTTGTGCATTCTGCTGAGAATAATCTTTATCCATTCTGTTTTGAAAACTTTTGGAAACTGCAGTGCATTCATGTGTCCTTTTACTTTTAGATGCTTGTGCTCTTCTTTGAGGTTTCCAGCTTCATCACATAGTTCCTTATAGGCATTATCTAGGTTTAGATCTCCTATTTCTGAGATCTTGCAGTGTATATAGGACTTTACGTCCTCTACTAGCAAAACCCTAGGTGGGATTCTAGAGAATGCTCCGGAATCGTTAGGTTGTGATGCTATTTCTGGGTGCAGCTTGTATTTGGGTTTAGCACAAGAGCCTTTGCTAACAAGTTTGAATGTTTTCTTCTTATCTTCCTTAATATTTTCAACTCTAGAAGTTGATGCCATTGCATTATAGAAATTTAGGGTTTTTCATAAATCAAACAGTGTGGTCGGTGAATGTGGTTACTTACTGAATCTCTGTGATTTCCTGTGAATCCTCTGAGAAGTATTGAGTCTTTGCTGAGGTCACTCTTCAATTTGTTTTGAAATCACTCTGCTCTGCTTTGCTCTGCTCAAAAATTGTGGGTGCAAAAATGAGTTCACCCGTTGGGCTTTTATAACTTTTGTACCCTAAGTTTTCATTAATGCTCACCAAATCATCGGTATACAAAGACTAAGTTCATCGATAAAGGCATTCATACTATCTTCGGTGTCTGTGCAAAGCATCAGGGTTGCTAGAAGATTTGGTGACTTCACCGATGATGGTTAGTAAAGTGGCAAAGACAACTTTCATTGCCTCAAGGTTCACCGATGTCCATCGGTTTACACTTAGCAACTTGGCATTTGTGTAATGATCGATACATTTTAGTAAGTAGTGATAACTTTTCTATTTGTGTTCATTGATGCATATTTGTACCCAATAACCGATGGTTGATTTTCAACAATATTTTACAAGTGACAATATTGTGCATCTTTAATAATGCTAATTTTTCTATATGATCAATATGTAATGGAACCGATGCATATATAGAACTTTTCACAATGTAGTTCCATACTTACTTGTGCATTTTAGTTGGATGTAGTGATGCCACCAGATCTCTTGGATAGGGTGTCATCATTTGTATTTCTTGTTCCAACACCTTTAGTGTTTGTGGCTTTTACCCACATCTTATTTCTCATTCTCTTGATGTCATCAATGGTATTTCCATTGGGATGAGTACTTGTAGTTGTCAGTCGGTCTTTGCAATATTTTATCACATGTCCAACCTTATGACAATGCATACATGCCATACCAGGATTGGTCCAACCTATTGACCTTCTGGTCCAATTTCTCATATAGTTGGTAGCAATATGACCATACCTTCCACATGCTGTGCAGTTTACCCATGTGTTATAGTCCCAAACATATGAGTTACCTACTCTTGTTGGTTTGTAGCTATTATCAGTTTCCTTTGGTGTCCAGGCTTTGTTGTTCTTTTTCCAACACTCTTCATGTGTATGACCATTCATCTTGCATGTAGGATAGTACTTGTCCATGTAGGTTTTCCTTTTTGGATTTGTCACTTTGGATCTACACTCATGTGCCTTGTGTCCTTTCTTTTGACATTTATAATAATTACCAATGAAAGTAGATTATGCTTGAGGAATACCTTTCATATTTCTTCTACAAGTGTTTGAGGTGTGGCTAGGTTTTCCATAGTGATTGTATGATAGCTTCTTGGATCTTGGGGTTGTGAAAGCATTCCTTTGATCTGGTTGATTAGAAGATTCACCATTGTCATTATATCCTAATCTTGTGTAGTTGTTGACTCTTCTTTTTCCATCAAGAAAATCATCCATCCTTTTGTTGCTATCTTCAGCTTTCTTGATCTATTCATTGTGTTGATTCTGGAATTTGATTTCATGCTTCAATTTTTCATTCTCTTGTCTTAGCTCACCAATAGACTGTATTCTTTCTATGAGTTCTATATTTAGTCTATTTGCCTCTTGAATCATAAGAATAATCTGATTGGTAATCTCATGGTGGTGCTTAGTAAGCCTTTGAATCTCTGATTCTTTTTCTTATAGATTATTTGTTATTTTCCTCCTATCATCAATGGCTAGAGTTATTTCATTTTCAGCTTTTCTTGCATCATTCATGACATCAATTATTTTCACCATTTGAGTCTCTTAACCGATTTGTAGCATTCTCAATTGCTCGGTCAGATGTTGATTGGCCTCATGTAGACTTGTGATATTTTCATCTGATTGGTCTGATGCTTTACTTGATGTTGATTCTGCTGAATCAAAGTAATCTTGTATTTCTGATTCTTTGTAGTCCTTCTCATTCATCCTAGTTGCCATAATCTTTCTTTCATCAAGAAGTTTTCTCAAGTTGATTCTCGCCTCTTTATACTACGCATAGTTTATCTGCATCTGTAATTGCTCATTCTCAATAGTCTTGTGCAATCTATAATTTTCCATTGCTCTGATCTTTTCTCTTAAGTCTTTAATATTTTCAAGAAATAGACATAGCTCTGATACCAATTGTTGAAATTATATTGTGAATGTAGTACTGAGAGGGGAGGGGTGAATCAGTACCTCTAAAACTTTTCTAGGTTATCCCATTAACCCTTTATCATCAGCTTGTAAATTCTCTTATCTAACTGTTCATCTTTCTTTATGCATATACAATCATAACATAAGTTCTTTAATATGTAATCATACAAGAAATATTCATAAAAAAAGATAACACATGACACAAGATATGATATCACAGAAAACTCCTATTAGGAAGTAAAAACTGTGGTGGGGATTGTTACCCACAAGACTTCACCATCTACAGATAAGAAGGGGCTAGTAAAGGCTTACAATTGGTCACTTCTGATGACCTACCCTGTTAGGAGTATTATAGTTGAGACCTATTAAGATCTACTTCATTTGAAGCTTTAGAAACACTATTAAGTGTGCACTCTATTAAGAGATTTGTAAAAAATGGTTAAGTCCACCTTCTACAAGATGATTTTAGATGTGATGCACTTGTTAGAATGCAACTACATAAGTCTTTGCTCTGATGATGTATGCAATCTCTAATTTCTGATAAAATATCCAATAAAGCTTCCTATGTATGAGTAATCATCTTTTCATGATTGAATAATACCTTTCTCTGCACGTCGATAGCCTCTGTGTGTTCTTGATAACTAGATATAATCTATTTCTGAACTTTGCATGAATTCTGCCTTTTTCTCCTTAGATGCTCTTCATGGCTATCAACAATAATGAATCCATAATTCACAATTGATTGAACACCTATTTATACTATATTTTAGCTTTGTTCTTGATTCATGCTTCACAAGTTAACTCTAGATCCAAGGTTTACAATTTGACCTTGATCTTTAGTTAGATATGTTTTAGACCCTCAAGTAATGATTTAAAACGAATTAAAACTCTATAAATAGAATTACAATGCTTTATCTGATGTGTAAAAGTCAGATCCACTATTTGTGGGTTCTCTAATTGACTGTTGGTTTTGATGGTTAGGCTACTCTGTCAGTCTATCAGTTTTCTTCTCCATCGGTGTTCCTTTCTTGAACTATTCATTGGGTATGCCTTTCCTGCTCCATCTATTTTGTTCTCAAAACTGTATCATCAGTGATGATCTTTGTGTTATGTAATTGACCCATCGGTGATGTCTTGTTTACTTTGTTGGTACAACACTTGTCAGTGTTCATTGGTCAATTTCATACTTAGCATTTTATTGTAACACTTTGTTCTGTCGGGTATGCTTTCTGTCCACCGGTTATGGTTGTTGTCCGCCGGTTATTCTTGTAGTCCACCGGTTATGCTTGTACCGATGACCTTTAACATGTTTTTCCTTTTAAGTATACTAATGGAAAAACTTAATGTCATCAATCTTCTAGGTATTTCCATATTGAATATTCTTTATCTTCCTTCTTGATCTCATAAAATTCACTATCAGATAAGGCACAGATTAGGACTTCTTTGGCAATTGCATTTTGGGTGAATACTTCCTTTTGTTTATTTGTAGTCTTTTTTAGCAAGATCTTTCAAAGTAGGAACATCAATTGAATGAGTAGCAACCTCATAAATCTCAAAACCAACACACTGTAGATGTGTTATCATTTTTTTCTTCCAGTCAAGATAATTTTCTCCATCAAACTTAGGACCCTTTACTAAAGTATGCCATATGATCTACCTTAAGCTGTTAGGATTTCTCTCTAAGGCACTTGGCTCTAATACCAATTGTTAGAAATAGTCCCAAGAGATAACTGAGAGGGGGGTGAATTATTTATCTACTAGTTTTAGTTATTTTCTCCAATTAAGTACATAATAACATTAAGCATAAATACAACAAGATAACATTGAATAGAACACCATAATTTTGGTTACGGGAAAACCAAAATAGGTAAAAACCCCAGTGGGAATTAGCACCCACAAAGAACTGCACTAGAGTATAATGATCCATGTTAGAAGATCTTACAACCCTGTTAGGAGTTGATCTTTACAATGTAATAAGTACAGTGACCTGGTTAAGGGTTAGACCCTATTAGGAGTCTTTTATAAATAACCCTGTTAGGGGTGAGGACACACTGTCCAAGAGCACACTGCTAAAATGATGAAGGATGCAACCTTCAGTAAAATAGATATACACTATATCTGATAATGAACTGTTTGAGTAGACCTGCTGTCTTGATTAGTTCCAGTGAATTGTATGTACTCTCTGTTTCTTCACATAGATCTTCAACTGATGAATGATATATCTTTACTGTCCCAAATCAACTAGCATCCTACTCTATTCTTTTTCACTTTATTTTCTTTTTCTTTTCACACTTTGGTGATCACAAATGAACTGCTATATGTATCTTCTTCAAGAGATATGATCACGTCAGCTGTAGGAATCCCTTCAATATTTTTCTTCTCGGCTAAACTAAGCACTCAACATAATTATAACTACACAACTCAAAATGAATAGACACATCACTTCACATAGTCAACTCCACCAAATCACCCAAATGTCACACTTTAGATGAAATACTTTTAACACTTTTGGTTAATCATCTTTGACTCATAACTAAACATGAATCTAAACATGCATATCCCAAAGATAGGTGCAACTGAAGAATCAATAAAATTACTGTCGGCTCTTAAAAATAATCCTCTAAAACTGTGGCTGGTAAACAGATCAATATAACTCAACTATAACTAAACTTCTAAATCTGCGTGTATTCCCATAGCATAATAAATATGTCTTCAAAATAAAAACAACTGCACAAGGCTCCAACATATCCATACTAAAAATTGAATATAATACACTGTTGTATACTATATGTTGTCATCAATGACAAATATATAGTCAACTATTTGCACAAAGGCAAATCTCCAACAATATGGACCATGGAGGTGCGAATATGGAGAATATGCTTTTGGAAGTGGAGGATCATGGAGGTGCGAATATTGAAGCTAAATATTATGATCCCATAGAGGATGACGATCATGCGGCAGATACCACATTTGAAGATGATGGTACTAATACATTGATCCGTGACACATTTGGTTAGTGGCGCAACTTATGATGATTATAAAGCTAATGTTGATGTCATCCATGATATACCTCTACTTGAGAAGGAAACCATGACCCTTCACAAAGGCTCCCAAACAACTCTTCTCTCTTCTATATTGTTGTTGTTGAACTTGAAGGTTATGAATGGTTTATCCAACATAACAATGTTGCATATGCTAAGGTATGTCATATATGTCATTATATTAATTAAAGGGTGAAAAATATACCATAAATATTGTTAATATTAACAACTTATATTTTTTTTCTATAGATTGATAGGTGGGTTTTTGTTACCACCATAGAATATTCTCCCTCGCTCATACCAAGAATTATGTGCCACTATGAAAGATATTGGAGCAGAGTATCAAGCAATAGATTTTTGTCCCAATGATCATATTATTTATCATAAAGAACATGAATTTGTAATAGAATGCCTTGAATTTCATACGAGTAGATATCGAATAGATCAAATAGGAAAAAAGGTGCCTTGCAAGGTTCTTTGTTACATCTTCATTATACCAGGTTTGCAAATATTTTTCAGGTGTAGTAGCTTGGCACAATTTATGGATTACCATGCACGCAATAGGAGTCAAGATGAAATTATTCAAATTCCTATGGATGGTTCTTCATTTAAGGATAGAGAGTAAAAGTGGCCGCACTTTATTGAAGAACCTTGAAATATCAAGCTTTCATTGGCAGTGGATGGTGTCAATCCATTTGGAGAGATAAGATCTGTTTACTCTATTTGGCCTTTTTTTATCATCAACAATAACATTCCTCCACGGATGACAATAAATAGGGAGCACATTATGTTGGCAATGATTGCTCTAGGTATTTGATCATTTAATAGTTATCTGCATTTAATTATAAATCTTACAGTAAAATGGTCACAATAATTATGTAATGTCGTTGTTCATTAAACTAGGAAAATACTAAGTTAAAGATATGCATGTATATATTGAGCCTCTTCTCGATGAGTTGCTGGAGTTATGGAATGGTGTCACTATGTATGACATCTCTAGACCAATATGACACATATAATTTCAATTCCATGTAATTCTTGTATGAATAATACATGATGCCCAAGGGCTAACACATTTTTCAGGTATGTTATGGTGAATTCAAGTTGCACATGATAATTATAAATATAAAAATTAACATATTTAATCCAATTTTATCATTATCTTGTAGGTCTTCAAACAAAGGAAAATTTTGCATGTCCATTTTGTGGTCCAAAGATGAAATCTTGTCATTCAAAAAATTTAGGAAAGCAAGTGTTTGATGAGTATAGGAACTTCCTCCATAGAAATCATAAGTATCAAACTATCAAAAAAATCTTTTCAATGGGAAAGAAGAGAATACATCTAAGCCACAAAGAATGACAACTCGCCTATGAAAGTTAGAATATAATATAATTAATCATCAAGGTACTACCGTTCTACCTAATGGTTTATGTTTGGAATTTATATATTTATTTTGTGTTTTGTTTGCTGATTATGTGATTGATGATCATGAAGGTCATCAAGGCAATACTACTGAGCATCTTCCAAAGGGACTAAAAAGTTATCCCAGACAATTTAGTAGGTTGCCCTACTACGAGCAGCTACAAATTGTGCATTTGTTTGATACTATGCATATTGGAAAGAATGTAACAGAGACATTATTGAAGATATTGGATGGAAGGCATTACAAATAAAAAATTGTCAAAATTTGTAGTGACATTCATGAATCCAATCATGCAATAGAGAACAAATTAATATAAGTTCTCTTCCTTGGTTATTAATAGAGAAGCAAAGGGATGCCATAAAATAAGTCATACGAAAAATTTGATTTTCCACAGGATTTGCTGCAAACATAAGCAATACCATATCAAAGAAAAGTAAATTTGGGCCAAAGTTAAAAATGCATGATTGGCATACCTTCATCAAGGTAAGTCATGTTCTTTTGTATTTATAATATATTTGTAAACTATATGTACTTCTCATTGTATTATGTGAGAAAAGAATGACATGATTATTTTTATAATTGTTGTAGTACGTGCTACCCTTATCTCTCCCTGAGAACTTTGACAATAACATCAAACAAGTGATATATGATCTTGAAAAATACATGAGGTAAGAAATGATATCTATTCAATTTGTTGTATATATTTATTTTATTCGCAATTTGTTTTCCTTGTTATGTAATATATTATAAAGTCTCGTGTTTATATAGTTTTGTGTCTTGAATGTCTTGTAGGTGGTTGTCATCTAAAGAAATACATAAATCAGATATAAAATATTGGAAGAGAATAATTCATCATCTAATATGTGAAATGCAAAAGTGTCTACCTTCAACCTTTTTCAATACACAAGAACACTACCTCATACACAGGTTGAGGAGATTGAATTGTGTGGACCCGTACAAACTTGATCAATGTGGATGGTTGAGAGGCACTTGAAATTTTTAAAGGTTTTGGTTCGGCAAAGAGCACATCTTGAGGGTTCTATGGTGGGGGGATATATGGTATACCAGACTATGGTGTATATTACTAAATATCTTTCTAAGCTTGTAACAAAGATCCATATAGATCGCATTTGGGATCTCAACACCATTAGAAAATTTGAAGGGGAGTACTTGGTGGGGAAAGGTAGATTGAGGAAAGTGAGAGGTTATAAATTATAAGATGTTATTATAGCTGTTAATTAATTCTTAATCTTCAAAATTCATTGGTTGTAAGTCCTCTATTTATTTTTTGTACAGCTTCCCGAGAGTGGGATGCAATACATTTATATATTGCAAACAATAAAGATTGAATGATAGTATAGATTGAATGATGTCATCATTTAGGTCACACATAACATGGAAATTTGTCTCTTCATTGGTTAAAGAAGCTCATCATAACAGAGATCCAAATGTTACGCAAAGGGAAATAGATTTAGAATATGGTTTAAGATATTTCTAGATACGTATAAATTTGTTAATCACCTGTACGTTTATGAACTCTCGATGCAATAATTTATACATGTTTGAAATTTTTGTAGGTCAAACACCACAAGGCTATTTTTTGCAATGGTCATAAATTTCACATCAAAAAGTTGGATGACACAAAGAAAACTTGTGATTCTAGGATAAGTGCAGTCTTTCAGGTGACTAATATTTCATCTAGAAATGACTTACATCCTCGAGAGTCTGAAAAATAATACTATGGTATTTTGGATGATATACTTGAGTGTGACTTTAATTCCTTCAGATTAGTTCTCTTCATCATCTGATGGTATAGGCTATGACTTAGTCAAAATAATTCTGATAGAACTGTTATTGAACATGATAATGGATTTCCAATGATTAATATAAGGTGGTTTTAGCTAGTTGGGGATGAGCCCTATGTTCTTCCAAGCTAATGTGAGCAGGTATTTTAATAAGAGGTTCCACATAAATTGGGTTGGTAAGTTTTTTCTAGACATGATCCAAGAGGAAGGATGATGAGGTATAATGTGATGGAAGAAGAAGATTGCGAACAACTAGAAGATGATGTAGATGATGATCATGAACGATAGTTAGTCGATGATGATACTGACACAAATTTTCTTGAAGAAGAAGAAGATGATTATGGTGATGATGAAACTAATGATGATGATGATGATGATGATGATGATGATGATGATGCTAATGATGATGATGATGATGATGCTGATGCCAAAGATGACAATGACGAAGATGATGACAATGACAACACTGGTGATGATGTCCACGACGACGATGATCATGGTGATGAGATGGATGAAGAAGAAGATAAATGACATGAATGAAATGTACAGTTATGTGATAACTACTTAATCTATTTAATATTGATTTCTTGATAGAAATGTATAGTTATGCGATCAATGCTTAAACTAATTAATTCATGATGTACCTTTTAATGTTTTTAATACATATGGGATGCTTATGGTTTTTAATGTACTTACTATGTATTTTTGAGTATATGTATCATCAATTTTTTAGCTAAGATAAGATAATTGAATTACATATGTAGGTACCCAAACCCCTTTCATGAGCATCCCCCATATCCTCATGGATCGACAGGTATAAGTCAATACACCTTATAGAGATTAATGTATTTCACAATTTGCAAAATATCTTGCATTACTTGCTATCTCTCTCATTTGATGGAGTGCAGGTAGCAACAAATAGGTATTTGTTAGATGTTTCTTCCTCGAGAAAAGGAAATATAGGAATGGAAGAAGAAAGTGAGTCATGTTGTATGTCTAAATTAGGAAGATCAACTAGAGGTCAAAAGACTAGAAGGAAATTCAATAAACGTATGAAATTTTTACTTGCTCAAGGGGGGTCATGTTCTTATGATGATGAGAGAAAAGATGACATTGAGGTTCCCTTTAGGTACCAATATCTATAGAAACAATGGGTCTCCAAGGAACTTCCTCCAATAAACACTAATTTTAGTGTTAAAGGCAAGATATATCGCATTGCACCATCATCAATACATGGTTTGGGCCTATTTTCCATGGATGACATAAAGGTCTCTTAAAACAAAGTTTCTGAATTGATGGAGTATGTTGGACCTTGTTACAATTACAAAAGTTGGATGTGAATTGTTCAATATAAAAAGGTATGTGTAGGTATGCACTCTCGACAAATTATATTCAACAAAAAGATAATGAGAAAAGTAAAAGAGTGACTATATATATTGACGGAAGGCCAAAAGCATCAACGACTATTGTAGGTTTTATAAATAGCACGTGACCTCCGTCAACTATTAAGAAACCCAATTGCATATTTTAGGCATGTGAGGGAAATCATGTATTTGTATGTGTGATAAAATAAATACATGAAGGGGAAGAGCTGCTTATTGATTAAAATTTGATTCACATAGATACAGACAATGTCACTATCATGGGGGTGCAGGTACATACTATGTACCATTAAATAATTGAGTTCTTTTGCCAGCCACATCTAGAGAGTCTCGTCACCATCCACCTCATCTCCATCATCATCTTCTAATGAAATTTATTAATCTAGTCCTTTCTAATTATTGGTTAACTTTAAATAATGAAACAGGGCCACAATATGGAGCAGTCACATAGAGGGGAAAATGATGATACTGTAGGAACTTCTTCCCAGCAGGAAAACCTCTTTTTTATTGTACTACAAATTAGATAGAAGAAAAATGTTGTAACATATGAAATGGAATGATGTTTATTACTAAAATGTAATAGATAAATTATAGAAATGATTGATTTGATTTATAGATTGTTTGTGAATTGATTATCTTGAAATATAAGGTGTTAATGAGTAGATTGTTCTTTGAATTACCTAGATTGTCTTGGATTTTTTTAACCTTGATTGAATTGAATTGATTATGTATTGAAATTGTGATTAAGGAGAAGATAAGATGTTCCTTTTCTATTCCAAAATGCACAAATGGGAGATCCAAGTTGATCAACCCAAGAGAAGGGTTAATGCACAAATGAATCAACTATTTGGAAAAGAAAATAACAAAGGAGATACCTTAAATTCTATAATTTATATATATAGAAATGATATATGAATGTAATTGAAAAGAGCTGAGAAATTCACTAACCTTGAAATATTGCAGATCAAAGAATGTTGTTTTCTGAGGTCTGTAGACTGTTTCCAAAAAAATTGATAGTTGATACCAAACCGAAATGCAGAGACGAACATAACCCAACAATCATTTTCCATTCTAATGTTGACTTATGAAAAAGGTCAACCTTGACCCACAAATGTCAACCCTAACCCAATAATGTTGACCCTGACCTACACAGATCCAAAAGTGACTTTGTTCATGGATCTTGAATGTTTGCCAAAAAGGGTATCCAGATCTGGGTTCAAATCCACTATTCTGTACCTATACCTATAAGAAAAAAGATATTTTTTTGTTGTGGGGGAGGGGTTTGCCTTGGTCAAACCCCAGTTTTGGAATTAACCTCAAATGTATGTAATTGAAATTGCAGAAATGGACAAAATAAATGCATAAATTCACCTTGCTTGAAAAAGTCCTTGTGGCGGATTCAAATCCTTGAATCCACAAGTATGCTTCAAATGTAGAATGTAGAAAGGTAGGATGTCTTCAATCTCTTGCTTGTAGATCTC
>MU226845.1:1746833-1759603 GCA_018584345.1 Thuja plicata
CCTAGTCTCAGGGTATATGTCTAAAAAGGCAAGTGTGGATACCATATAAATGAAGGTATTATATTTTGCCATTAGTATACGTAAGGAAAAACATGATCTGCACCTTCGGTTTACTCTACAACGACAGACATAAAAGAATCAAATTAGTTTCAAGAACAGAACAGAGGCTATCGATGAGCAGAGAAAGGTATTGATCAGTTATTTTAGGTGATATTATTTTTATGAGAACTTTAATGGATCTATAATCAGAAATTGTAGATTGCACACAGTCAGGTCAACATATGTACTCATTCTAACAAGTGTATTACACTTATGAAATCCTTTCAAGATAGGTGGGATTAACTATCCTATTGTAAATCTCATAACTGAGTGCACACTTAAATCAGTGTTGCTAAAGCTCTTAACATAATAGATCTTAAAAGGTCTCCACTTTAATACTTTTAACAGGGTAGATCATTAGAAGTGATCAAATTGTAAGCCTTAACCGACTCCCTTCCATTCTATAGATAGTGAAGTTTTGTGGGTGTCATCCCCACCGTAGTTTTTACTTCCTAACAGGAGTTTTCTGTGATATCATATCATGTGTTATGTGTTTATCATTTTCATGAATGTTTCTATGAATGTTAAAAACAATTAAAGATTATGGAATAATGTTACATGCATAAGAAAGAACGACAGTAATGGTCAGTAATGTTGTAATGAAATATTACTAATGATGAATTGTGAAAGGTGTTAAAAGTATTAGATATACTGATTCACCCCTCCCCTCTCAGCACTACTTCCCATTAATCCCAACAATTGGTATCAGAGCCAAGTATCTTCTTGGAAAGCTTAAAAACTTAAGAGCAAAGATCATACAATGGAGAAGTACAAAATTGATAAGAATATTGAGAATAAAAAGCTTGAGATACAGATGTTCTATGAACAGTATAAATAATCTAGAATCAAGATGAGAGAGTTGTTGGATGAAAGAAAAGGTATGGCAACTCAGAGCAATGAAAAGGATTATCAAGAAGAAGAGATTCTAGATTTCTTTGAATCCTCAGGATCAAATGCAAATAATACATCAGACACATAAGAAGAGAACATCCCAAATCTAAAGGAGATCAATCAACATATGACATAGAAAATAAAGATGCTACAAATCGGTCAAGAGAGCTAGATGGTAAGAATGATTGATGTGATGAGTTATACTAGACAAGATGAAACATAAAGAACACTTGCTATTGATGACAGAAGGAAGATCACAGAAAAAATACAAGACAAGGAGTTAGAAATTCAAAGACATCCTGAGCATCACCACGAGATCACAAATTAGATTATTCTAATGAGTCAAGAAGAAAACATAATGAATATAGAACTCATTGAAAGAGTACAAGCTATCAGTGAACTAAGAGAAGAAAATGAAAAACTAAAGCATGAGGTTAGAATTTAGGAACAACATAATGAAGTTATCAGAAAGGCTGAAGAGAGCAATAAAAGAATGGATGATTTTCTTGAAGGACAATGAAGAGTCAACAACAAAAATAGTTTAGGCTTTATTGAAAATGGAGAATCATCAAATCAAGCCAATCCAAAGAATGTCCATGAAAATCCAAGACCAAGAAAGCTGACATGCAAATACTATGGAAAGCAAGGCCACACATCAAATGTATGTCGAGGCAAAATGAAAGGTATTTCTAAATCTACATCTTCATTCATAGGATTCTATTATAAATGTAACAAAAAGGGACATAAAGAATATGAATGTAAGTCTAAGTTGGATCTACCAAAGAAGGAAACCTACATAGACAAATACTGTCCTACATGCAAGATGAATGGGCACACAACTATTGAATGCTGGAAAAAGAAAAGACAAGCATGGAAGCCTAAAAGTCAAGAAACTCCCTATCAACCAAAGAGAATCGGTAATCAATATGTATGGGACTATAATACTTGGAAAAATTATACAACATGTGGTAGATATGGTCACATTGCTGCAAACTACATGAGAGCATGGACCAAAAGGTCTAGAGGCTGGTCAAATCCCATAATGACATGCTTACACTGTCACAAAGATGGTCATCTCAAGAAAGATTGCAAAGACCGAATGACAAAGACAAGCACATATCCCAATGGAAACACCATTGAAGATATTCAGAGGGCTAGAGACAAAATGTGGAGAAAAGATTCAAGCAATGATGAAGCTGGACCAAGCAATGCAAATTTTGACACCTCATCTAATGGATCCGGTGACATCACCACCCCCACTTAATCTAAACAAGTAAGTATGGAACTGCATTAAACCAAGTCATATTTTGCATCAATTCCATTATACAAATTGATAGATAGTCAAAATCTGTATAAAAAGGTGCATATTGTGTTAATTGTTACAATTCTGAGGAAACAACTCCATTGGTATACACATACCAAAAATCATCGGTGAACATAATGGATAAGCTATTTTACACTTACCAAAACTTGTCGGTCAACACACAAAGTGGTTAACTTAACAATGTAACTTGACACCCTTCGGTAAGGAAGTAGATTTAAGGATTTGTCATGATAGAATATTGATATCCGTCGGTAAAAGCAAAAATGTCAAACAACTGTCTTGAGCATCATGTCAACATCGATGATGATTTTGAAAGTCTTCCCAATGAACTCCATCTTCATGTCTCGACAAGCCATTGAGCATTTATGGCAAAGACTAAGGGTAAAAAGTCTATAAATAGATGATGGGACAACTTCATTTTGCACCCGCGATTTGAAGAGAAAGCAAGAGCAAAAATAGAGCGATTCAGAACATAAAGCAAAGCGTCCTCAAAATCAATCCAAGCACACAACATATAGATCATTCACCATTGTCACGGATTGAAGTAAGTACCAAGGGAACCAAAATATCTCTATAGATATTTTTTAAGAAATCCCTAAATTACAAGAAAGCCCTAAATTTCAAGAAAGCCCTAGAAACTTGAAAAATGATGGCAACCACATCAAGAACTGCTAAGATCAAAAGTGATAAAAGGAATGTGGTTAAGTTGATTAAGAATAACACATGTGTAGAGCCCAAATATAAGATATGCTCAAAGATCACATTAAAACCCGATGAAACTAAAGCATTCTCTAAAATTCTACCTAGGGTTTTTCTCATAGAAGACGTTAGGTCTTATATTCACTTCAAGATAGCTGAGTTAGGTGATCTGGAGATGGATGAAGCTTATAAGAAGCTTTGTGATGTAGAAGGAAACCTGAAGGAAGACCACAAACACCTAGAAGTTAAAGGAATAACCAAAGCCCTATATTCCCTGAGGGACTTCAAAACAAACTAGATAAGGTTAGTCTTGAGCAGAATGCATGATATGAAGCTATGGCTAGACCAACCCAAGCACATAAAAAAGGATGTCCTTCATGCTGTCACTGGTTATCCGATAACTGACAATCCTTGGGCACACAAGCAACCCTCTAGGAAAGAAGTTGAAAAACTCACAAAATTTTAATGGGACAACAAAGGTCTAAAAGTAAACGCTATCACCAACGAAGAACTAAAATTTGGTGCATGTGTAATTGGGTATAAGATTTTTCAAGCAAGCAGATTGAACAACATATATGCAACATCAGTAAACACAGTTTACAAGATAGTGACTAGAGGAATTCAGATGGATCTGTGTGAGATCCTGTTAAAACAACTTGATGAGAACATGATCACAATTAGGTCCACAAAGACCAACACATGTAAGTTTGGCTCACTTATCATGTGTATCTTTTTCTACTTTCAAGAGTATTTCCCTTTAGTAGGAAAAGTGAAATGGGACACTATAAAACCGGTAACATTACATGTTAGTGAACTAATCAAGTCACTAGGAGATGATTTTGAGTCTGTTATGACTGCATACTTCCTTGAATTCAAGGAAAAGATGATGGAAAGAACAAGGATTCCTGAACAACTTGTTAAAAAATATAAGGATGAAATATGCTTTATGGTAGATATTGATTTCACTCATATCAAACCAGTTGTACCAAGAATAGCTTGGTTAGCACCATTAGATTATGAAATCAATATAGATCAGGCTACAAGTGCAATTGATGCATTAATAAATAAGCTTGTTGACAACAAGCAACCAAGGTTTGGAACCTATTAAGAGGCTAGATCTAAGATAAAGAGAGGCCTAGAAATCAAGAAGACTGTAAACAAAAAGGATAAGATGGTTAATAATCTCAAGAAGATTCTATCAGCTATAGAGGAAGAACATGAACAACCAGAGGAAACCGATGAATAGGGCACCATTAATGAGGGACAAGAAGAACAAAAATCAGATTCTGAGGAGATTGAATCTGATACACCTCCACCTCCACCTCCACCTCCACCTCCCACAAAGAAGTAGAGGAAAAGGAGTCAAACTACTACAACCAATACCACACCTCTTAAGAAAGGTCAAGTAAAGACCTATATGAGGAAGCAGCCAACTAAGAGAACAAAACAACAAACTGTAAAGGAAACACCTACAAAGAGGAGAAAAAGAATGGTCAGAACTAAAGATGATTTAGAAGATTCTAAAGAGGATGAGCCTGATGTAGCAAAGAAGAATTACATAAATCAAACTATTGATGAGGCAGCTGATTCCATTTCTACACATGGCACAATGACTGATAAGAAAATCAGGCAATGGGAATACACTCAAACCTGATGACCAAAATAAGATACAAGAGACGATAATCAGGTCAATGGTAAAATTGAAATATGTACCAGCTGAATTCATGAATCAAATACCTAAAGAGCTGGGTAAGAAAATATCTCAACAATGGTCATATGCTCTACTAACATAAAGAGAAGCAAGGGAGAGGATACTAGTAACACTAATGCCTCCCGAATCTAAGATTTAAGAAATCAAAGAGATCATGAAGAAGCACTCAAGAAAATTCATAGCCAAGATAAGGGCATACAAAGTGCTATAAAAAAAATTCATAGAGCTAGATACAATGATCGAAACTAAATGGAGACAACTCCTTGATATGCCAATAGATTCAACAAGTCATGTGGAACAATTACTTCTCACTGACACACCTCATAGAGAGGAGGAGATAGATAATGCAAGTCCTCAGCACATTGCTCTGGACAATACTAAAAGTGAAAATGAGCCCATAAGCTTAGAAAAAGTCATGGATGATCTTGACATCCAAGATATCACCAACTATGACTCTGATAAAGATCCGCAAAAGAAAGATGAATTAATATTCATTACATTTAAGGATCATGGACAACAACAAGATTTGAAGACATCAAGTGATAAAGATATGAATGTTGCTGATGAAACATGGCAGGACACATCCGTAATGGACTTAATAGAAGTAGACCCAGCAGAGGAGATACAAAAACATGAGGATGTCACTACTCAAAAAGTTCAAACTGAAAAGCAGGACACCACTCTGGATATAGCCCAAGCTACCACTCAAATAAATATACATGTATTAATGAAGGCAATCAATATATTAGAGGGTGATGATGGATCTACTACACAAGACACAAACACACCCTAGGACAAGGGTGAGGCTGAAACAAAAGACACCAGAAATAATACAAAGGAGAAAAATATAGAGAAATCTACAATTGATGATCAAAAATATACATCTACTGATCAAAATAAAGAAGAAACACAAAAGGAAGAAGAGGACACACAAAAAGATAAGAGTGAAGAAGCAAAGAAATATGAGATGGAAAAGAAAATGGAAGAAAGATTTGCAGACACCCAAGGATGATGGAGAGACATCTAAACCTAACTGACAAGTGAACCCCGAGCATAAGACACTAGAAGAATCTTCAACCAAGCCTTCACCAAGCACTTCAGAGAGTAAAAATGAACTTGCAATGGTAGTTCATACATCTGCGTCCACACAAATCTCAAAGAAGAAGAAGGAAAAGAATAAGAATCCAGTAAATCTGGATGAAATCATTAAGATTCCAATTTGTGATCCAAGGACATTGGATCCAACTAAATTGACAAAGTATGCAAGACTCTATGAGAGAAAAGCAATAAAAGACAAACTAAAGAGGCAAAGGTACTAGAAGTGGAAAGAGGCATACTTCAACAAATTGTACCTGATGTAGATATTGATCAAAAAGCTCCAATACTTGATCAATTGGTGGTACTTACATATGCAATAATATCTCAAAACATAGATGCTGAGAAGGTTATGGAAGAAAGATGAACAAAAGTATGAGTTCAAGCTAGCAGAAAAGATAAGCCAGGAAGTGGCATTGAAAAAGATAGAGCTATCTAAATTGGTAAGCACACTTGATCCAATCATCTCAGAAGCTATTACTTTGATACAAAAATTGTGCACACTTGATCAAATCACACAGGAGTATACTGACAAGATAGCACAAATAGATGTTGATCTTAATTCAACTACATAAAGTCTCACAAATAATGAAGAGGCAATTAAATTGCAAAATGAGAAAATCAAACAGGCTCAAAAATTGAGATAGGACATACAGATTGCATAAACAAAGTACAGAGATGAGGTAAATGAGCTCCAAGCTGAGCTCTTAATGACAATTTCACTCCTGTAACAACATGTGACAGAGGAAAATACATTAATTTCTACCTGGGAAATGTCTGTCCTGGACAACATTTATGATATGCATGCAAGGCTAGAGCTACAACACATGGCACTAGAACAATTGAAAGAAAAATGGGAGAAAATGCTCAAAGATATCAAGACAACCCATTCCCATATACTTGACACATTGTAAGTTACACATTTTTGTCACACTTTTGGCATATTATAAATTGTACATTTTTGTCATAAGTATAAAAGAAAGGGGGAAATTGATATGTTCACTCACCTCAGTTAAAAGGGAATTTGTATAGTAAAAGAAAGAGGAAATGATATGTACATATAGAGAAAAGAACATAGAATGTATAGTATACATGTACATATACTTATACTATACCGATGCATACAGTTAGTGGGATTCATATAATGACAAGGATATAAATATGGTGTACATACTATATACTTTAGTATTATGCACATATCAATTTTTGATACTAATGTCAAAGGCGGAGATTGAAGGCATTATATTTTTCCATTAGTATACGCAAGGAAAAACATGATCTGCACCATTGGTTTACTCTACATCAACAGACAGGGCACAACACTACCCGACACCAAGGTTACCCAACAAACACTATTCAGTGTTATGTGATGACATAAAGGATATAGAAACTCGATGAGTAACAATAGTGCAACCCGACAGAACAACAAAGAGAGAAACCCGATAGACAAAGGCTACCTGATGAACAATTTGACAAAGGAACACTAATAGACTTCAAGTTCAAACTAACGACCAAGAACTGACAGTCAGTTACATCCTAAAAAAAGTGGATCTCACTTTCCATGTCAAATAAATCATTAAAGTTGTATATATAGCTTCTTGATTTACTTTAAATCGATCATGTGCAGAGGAAGCAATGTATTTAATATTGTTTTAATTAGTTTTACTGATTTAAAACATGCAAACTAAAGATCAAGGTTAAGTTGTAAACCTTGGATCTAAGAGTTAACATTGTAATGCATGATTCAAAGATAGGTCAAATACTTGTATAAATGGGTGCTCAATCTATTGAGAATAGTTGTTGTTCAATGAAGATTGCAGCCACAAAGAGCATCTAGAGACTAGACAAGAGAATTCATGCAGAAGGACATAAAATAATCAAATTAGTTTCAAGAACAGAATAGAGGCTACCGACGAGCAGAGAAAGGTATTGATCAGTCACTTTAGGTGATATTATTTTTATGAGAACTTTAATGGATCTGTAATCAGCAATTGTAGATTGCACATAGTTAGGTTAACATATGTCCTCATTCTAACAAGTGTAGTACACTTATGAAATCCTTTCAAGAAAGGTGGGCTTAACCGTCCCATTGTAAATCTCATAACCAAGTGCACACTTAAATTAGTGTCGCTAAAGATCTTAACAGAGTATATCTTAACAGTTCTCCACTTTAATACTCTTAACAGGGTAGATCATTAGAAGTGATGAAATTGTAAGCCTTAACCGGGTCCCTTCCATTCTGCAGATAGTAAAGTTTTGTGGGTGTCATCCCCACAATAGTTTTAACTTCCTAACAGGAGTTTTTCGTGATATCATATCTTGTGTTATGTGTTTATCATTTTCATAAATGTTTCTATGAATGTTACAAACAATTAAAGATTATGGAATAATGTTACATGCATAAGAAAGAACAATAGTAATGGTCGGTAATGCAGTAATTAAAGATTACTAATGGTGAATTGTGAAAGGTGTTAAAATTATTAGAGGTACTGATTCACCCCTCCCCTCTCAGTACTAATTCCCATTAATCCCAACAATAAAATGAATTCTATATCCATTAGAGATGAATTCCTATCTGGAGGGGGTTAGAGGAAATTATTATAGTTTCCCTAGTCTCGAGATTATTATAATCTCATATAGACAGTATATATACTGATAGCCATTCATATGCATATGTGTAGGATTTGATAACTGTGTCCGTATCCAAGAGAACCTAGGAAAACTTCTCTATGAAAAGACAACCAATAGCCTGATTTCTTAGAGTGGATCTTATATCCCTCAAGCCGATAATTGTGAATTCTATTAAGCCCGACCTAGAGGTAGCCCTAGGGTCAAGCCCCCCTCTTACAAACTTAGAATAGAGTAAGTGTCATATATGTATTAAAAAAATATTCGGTACTAACATCAGTTTTGCAGGTAAATATAAGGAGAATAATTAGGGACATTACAAAACCATTGACTAAATTCATTTCAAACTATTCATTTGTTTAGAAGATGCCTAGCTAATAAAGAGTACAGACTTAGTTAATTTTTGACAATACCACTTGAAGATAGAAATATTTATGCTCACATTTTCATTGATCTCTTTTAGGTTTCTGCACCCCCTGATGGTCATATCCATATGAATGATTGTCTTTATCACATGGAAAAGTTTTAGTGCCATACAGTTGTCCACATAAAACCTGTAGTACTAACTGACAACAAAAATAGGGAAAAAGTCCTCTGGATTTATTTTCTCATTTCAATAGCCTCTTCATCAAGATCCTCTGAATTTTGGAGGGTGGTGTCAGATTCTTCTTCCTCTCTTTCATCAGGAGAGCTATGATCTTTATTTGAACCTAGTCCCAAGTTTGCACCCTCTTCACATTCAAATGTATTACCTTCTTGGCTGTGTTCAATTGGTATTTCTTCTCTAATGTCCTCCTCTTGTCTTTCATTTTGAGGGAGTCTTCTATTATCTTTTCCTCTTCTTGGCTGATCAACATTAGATGTAGTTGGGATATCATCTCCCAACCTCTCTTCAAGATGTCTCTTTGACCAAGACCTAGTGTTTCTATAACTCATATTGGAAAGTGTGTGAAAAAATGAATTTTAATACTCAACACTACTATAGAGAAATTTCAGAGTCACCATCCAACACTAGTTGGGATCACATGACTTACAGATATGAATAGTTGCAAAGAGAGAAATCTTAAGATAAAACAATGAAAAAGGACCAAACTTGAGTAACTCTATTCATCAAATGATCAACTTACTAGTTATTTATGACAATTTATTGCACTATTCCCAATGGATTTGCCATCTTGTTGGTGACTTAGATGGGTTAAATAATATAAATAGTAAAACACCAAAGATTCTTTGAAAGGTGTATCAAGACTGTTACATCTCTATCCCCAATAGAGTCGCCATCTTGTTGGTGTTTAAAACTATTATGCTTTGAAAAGCAACCAATATATCTTAAGACTAATATTAGGATTGGTTAGCTCCAATTGTGAAAGCTCTGTAAGATAACTAGACCAACTATAGGGAAAATAATGCCATGTGCACTTATGGCTCTACAAAATCAATGCAGGTACACCTAATCCACAAAAAAAATCAACTCTTTACAACACCTTCTACTTTTGGATTCAAACAATAGATGATGATAAGAAAGTACTAAATGCCAAACAAGCATTCATTGACTCTCCATTAACATGGCGGGATAACAAAAAAACTAAAAATGTAAAGAATTTAGTAACGAGTTTGATTAAATTTGGGGATAGAATATAGCCAAATCTATCAGACATATATCTCCATATAATATACTAGTTTTGGATCAGTGCCTTATCCATTGGGTAAACTCCTAAATAATATAATGAAACTAAAACAACCTTGGTGACACATTTTTCCATTAGTATGCAAAGGGAAAATAGTTTTTGAACCATCGGTAACACCTACACTAAAAGATAGGCTTTATGTACAAACCGAAAGTATAGATAACAAAGGTCACCAAAAGTATTAAGTTCAAGATAAACCCGACAAGACAGATCACAAGAGAAACCCAACACAATTTTCATAGTTTAACCCAAAAATGTTGAAGTGTAAACTGATAGAGGAACCTGACAGACAGTTCATAGAAGGAACACCGATAGACAGACAACAGAGCAACTCGAGCATCAGTCACCGAAAGTCGATTATATCCCAAGAAATGTGGATCTCACTTCCACGTCAGATAAAACACTTATGTTTTATTTTTAGCATTTTGATTTGATTTAAAACCATTTCTTGAGGACAAGCAATGTAATTGTAATTGTTTTAATCAGTCCAACTGATTAAAAACATGCAAACTAGGAGATCAAGGTCAAGTTGTAAACCTTTGATCATAGATTTATATTTGTAATACGTGAAACTTAATTAAGTCAATCTATTGTATAAATAGATGTGTAATCATTCATTTCATATGGATGTAAAGATGATATTAGCCAAGGAGCACATCTATGGACCAAATTAAGAGTTTCAAGAAAGAACAACAAAAGATGAATTAGGTTATCAAGAACCAGATTCAAGGCTACCGATCAATAGAGGTATTAATCAATCACATTAGGTGATATATTGTACATGTGAATTTAATGGATATGTAATCAGAAATTGTAGATTTCACATACTCAGGTCATTAAATATTTTTGTCTACATTATAAAAAGTGTAGCAAATAGAAGAAATGCTTATGAAAGGTGGATTTAACAATCCTTTGTAATCTCTTAACCGAGTGCACACTAAACAGTGTTGCTAAAGCTCTTAACAGCTATAAAGGAGAAAAATGATGTTCGTGGAAAAAGAGTGTTTTGATACTCAAATCATTTTTCACCTTACATTAATGTTTAGAGTGGAGGGAAAGATAAGATATTCCCCTTTATTCTCAAATGCACAAAGGAAGGATCCAAATTGATCAACCCAAAAAGGATCAATGCATAAATGAATCAATCTATTGGAAATAAGAATAAAAAAGGAGACCATAGGTTTCCCTCTTAAGATGTGTGTTGAAATGGATGTGATTGTAAATGTGTGATAGATTTAGAATGATTAAGGATTTGAATTTAAATGAATGATAGAAATGTACTAACCTTGAAATATTGTAGATCAAAGAATGCTATTTTTTGGGCTCTATACTCTATTTCTAGAGATGTTGACAGTTGATACCAAACCAAAACATAGAGACGGATAAAACCCAGAAATATTTTTCCATTTTGATGTCATCTTATGAAAAAGGTTGACCCTATACCACTTTTTCCAACTTGATCTACTCAACTTTGAAAGTGTCCCTGTTAGCACAGTCTGAAAGAAAACCGAAAAGGGTATCCAGATCTGGCCTCGAATCTATAGTCCCAAACCTGTACCTACAAGAAAAATGTTTTTTTTTTGTGGGGGAGGGGTTTTCCTTAGTCAAACCCCTATTTAGGAATTAACCTTGAAATCAATATTTGAAATAAGAATGCTAGCAAGTAGTAGAATTGAATCTAACAATGAAACTATGATATTGAATAGATATGCAATTGTAATTCAAATGTAAAAAGTATGCAAATATGAAAACATGGACTTTAGAAACCATAAACCTCTATGATTATATGCTTGGAATCCACCTTGAAAGAGTTTTGAGGATGCACAAAGGATCTTGAAGGAAGATCACACCATCATGATGGCTAGATCTAGGGTTTGAATGATGAATCTTGAATGCTTGAACAAAATCCCTTCAAAGGCTTGAAAGCTTGGATCCTTGATATTCAATGGAGAACTTAAATTCTTGAGAGGAAGACTTGAACACCTTGAGAGCTTGAAAACATGTAGAACAATGGATGCTTTAACAAAATCTTGGCTAGAGCTTTTTGCACTTGGAAGACTTCGAAAATGAGAGGAGAAGGCTTCCTTTTATATGAAATTAGGGTACAATATTCTAAGGAGGCTGACATAGGAGAATTAAATTCCAATTAGACCCATGCCCCTAGAAGAGGACCTATATTAAATATAATTTAGGAATCCCCACTTCGGAGCTCGTAATAGCCGACCCAGAAGCGGGATAGAACTTTTTGCAAAGACCGACATCTGAGAAACTATGGGATTCTAGGTTTGGGACCCTGGGACATGGTTGAGGTTGGCCCTATCCTAGGATAGGGCCAATGTTGACCCTATCCCTATATCCTAGAAACAGAGTCCCACAACCTAGAATGTAGAAATCAATCCCAAAAGTAGTATAAGGAGGAGAAGATTAGGGGGGATGATGCAGAAAAGGGGGAATGATGTAATGGAGGTCAAATACATGCCCTAAGGAGGGATAAACACTTTTAACATAGAAGTGCTTCCATTTTAAGATGATACATTAAGCCCCCACTTTAGCGGGAGTATGGAAATCGAACGTGCTCACGGTAAAGTTAGAAGAAAGAGATCCTGGTGGATTGCAATCAAGATAGAATATCACT
>MU226845.1:1767798-1785335 GCA_018584345.1 Thuja plicata
AATATATGCAAATAATATTTTTTTCCTCTAATTTCAAAATATGTTTTAGATGACATGTACATCTAGTGCATAAAAAAAGAAAGATTGGTTTTCGGTATATATTTTGTCTGTTATAACTATTCAAAGTTGGAGTTACCCAAAATTAATATTTTTTTTCTCCCTCCACATTTGCCCTAGAAAATCTAAACCAAATACAAAAAAAATTACATATTCTTGAAGAAGACTCTCTCCTCTAGTGTTAAATATAAGTTGTAAATTTTTCTAACATGATTTGCTATTTTTTTTATTTTTTTGAACGAGCATGTTCTTTAATGTTAAAATACCTACTTGGAGTTTTTTCAAATTATAATATATTATATGTAATCAAAACACAATAAAAATTATATGACCATAATCTAGACTCCGATCTCTACAAAAGGATATATTTAGATTTTAAAAATGGTTGAGTTTTGATGAAGAAATCAGTTGTCTAAGTGAGAAGTTCTATAATTTTGAAATTTTTGCCTATTTGGCTGCCACATAGGATGCCACATAGATAGTTTCGGCTGGAACTAGTTCGGCCAAACCTATTATGGCTGAACCCCTCTATATAAATATATGCCAATTCTTCATTGATAGAACATAGTTAGCTTATATTTACTCTTGAATTTTTGGCCGAAACTGGTCCGGCTAAACCAGTTTCGGCCAAAATGCATTTGCCACATCAATGCCACATGGCGCCACATTTGTGCCACATATGTACGACCAAAAATAGTTTGGCCAAAATAGTTTTGACTGAAATAATTTTGGCTGGAACTATGAAAATGTTCCTCAAGTGTGACAGAACTTTGTACTTTTACCCAAAAGAGGACGAGGATACCAAAACAACTAGTATAAAAGTACAAGACTGACATTTTCTTTATGGTGGATACTGTTAACACCTTTATCAAACTAGTTGTACTGAGGACAACATGGTTAGCTCCACTTGACTATGAAATCAACATAGATCAAGCAAAAAATAATATTGAGGCAGTTTTGAATGAACCGTTGGACAAGTCACAACCTAAGTTTGGAACTTATGAGGAAGCCAAGGAAAGGATAAAAACTGGCTTAGTTGTGAAGAAAATCGATAAAAAGAAAGAGAAAATGGTTAAGACTTTGAAGAAAAAGTTGTCGATAAATGAAGATGAAAGAAAATAGATAGAAGAAACCAAGGGTTAGTCACCTGTCAGTGAAACTAAGAAGGTGAGTGACTCAAAATCCATAGAGTCTGATGCACCACCCTCGAAGAAGCCTAGAAAAATTTCTGCACAGAGGACAAGGAGTCAAACTGCTAACGCAGACTCACCACTTATCAAGAAAGGTCAAGTGAGGACCTATAAAAGAAAGCCTCAAACCAAGAAAAAGGCCCCGACAAAATGAAGAAGACTAATCAGAACTAAGGAAGACATAGAGGACAATGAAAAAGATTAATAATCAGTCAAGAACACACTTTCTTCTACAATTGATGAGGTATGTGTAGCTACCATCAAGTCAGGTTCAATCACAGACCCTAAGATTATGAAATGGCTAACATTGGATCCCGAGGATCAAAATAAGATAGAGGAGGAAATCATCACAATGATGAGCATATTAAAATATGTTCCAATACAGTTTGAAGAAAAAATGCCTAAAGAAATTCTAAAGAGACTCTCAGCTAGGTGGACATATGCTCTAAAGGAAGAGAAACAAATAAGGGAAAGAGCTCTAGTTTCAGTTATGCCACCTGAATATAAGATGGAAGAGATTGAAGAAATGATGAAGAAACATTCCAATAGGTTCTCACCAAAGTTAAAAGCCTAAAAAGTGCTACAGGGGCATCTAATTGAGCTAGACAGAAAAAGTGAGGATGAATGGAGAAAGATACTTGATGTACCTAAAAAAGGACACAAGTCCCGAGCCACAAATAACACTCACCAATAAGCCACACAATGAAGAAGATCAGGCTAAACTGAGCCCCAAACATATTCTTATAACTAATGAGGATGTTAATGAAGAAGAATTGAACACAAAAGATAACAAGGATATTGACACTATAGATGAAAGATGGCCCGATAATACTATCAGCGATATTACCAGAGGAGATCCTGTAGATGAGGTACAGAAAGATGATGATGTCACTATTGTCCCAGCCCAAACTGATGAGAAGGGCACAACTACAGATGTTACTCAAATGAATATAATGGGTCAAATGCCACTGTTAATACAAGATATTAACATAATCTCACAAAAGGAAAATTCACCCAAGCCTGATGCAAGCATACCCGAGGATAAGGGTAATGATGAACAAAAAGATACAACTGATGAAAAAAATGTAATAGATGGAGAACCAAAAGAAATAGATGGAGAGAACATAGGTAAAGGTGAAGAGGATACCAAAGGAGATGTTGCAGATAAACCAAAGGTTGATGTGGAGACATCTAGTCCCAATCGACAGGAAGATACCGAGCAATAGGAAAAAGACACAACACCACAAAAGCTTTCATTAAGTACATCTGACCAAGCAAAGAATCTTTCTTCTGTGCTACATTCAAGTGCTTCCCACTCAGCATCTAAGAAGAAGAAGAAGAAGAAGACAAAGAAGACCAATATGAAGGTAACACTCGATGAAATCATTGAAATACCAAAGTGTGATCCTTCAACATTGGATTTTGAATCTCTCCAAGAGTATGGGGAAATATATCAAAGGAAAGATATGAAAGAAAAGCTAAGGAAGGAGCACAAATAATCCCTAGTGTTAAAAACTACAAGGGATATATTGACACAAATAGTGCCTGACATAGATGTTGATAAAGATGCCCCCATACTTGATTAAATTTCCATTCTAACTGAGGCCATCACATCTCAAAATGTGGATGCAGAAAAATAAATTGAAGAACGAGCAGAACAAAAATATCGATACAAATTGACAAAAAAGATCAACCAAGAAGTGGTAGAGAACAAGGTAAATCTCTCAAAACTTGGAAATGAATTAGATCCAATAATTTTTAAAGCTATTGCCTTAATACAAAAGTTGTGCACTTAAGAGTAAATCACTAAGAAAAATAATGATAATATTGCACAAATAGATTCTGATCTAAATACAAGTGCGCATAGTCTAACCATAAATGACAATGCAATCAAGATGCATTTGGAAACTATTATGAAATCTAGAAGGTTGAGAGAGGAAATTATAGAGGTAAAAACCAAGTTTAGAGATGAGGCTACCGAGCTACATGCTCTAATGCTACCAAATATTACACTTCTGCAACAACACATGACTTTGAAAAGATAGTTAATTTCCACCTCAGAGATGTCTATAGCAGACAAGATCTATGATATGCATGCCCAAATCACACTAGAGAAAATGGCTCTTGAACACCTGCAAGAGATATGGGAGAAACTATTAGAAGACATGAAGAATTCCCATTCCCATATTTTTTATAAGTTTTAAGTATACACCTTTTCCCTTACTATCAAAAAAGGGGGAAAATGATATGTACAATAGTTAAAGGGGGAAGAATGATATGATACAAAGGGGAAAATGATATGAAGATACAGTGAAAAGGGAGTATATTATAAAGGCAAGTGAACATGTATATACATATACTATACCATTATATACATAGGGGGAGTCATAATAACAAGGTGAACACATGGTGTACATACTACACATTTTAGTATTTTTCACATATCAGTTTTTGATACTAATGTCAAAAGGGGAGATTGATGACACATTTTTCCATTATTATGCAAAGGGAAAATAGTTTTTGAACCATCGGTAACACCTACACCGAAAGACAAGTTTTCATTATAAACTAAAAGTACAGATAACAAAGCTCACCGAAAGTGTTAAGTTCAAGAGAAACCCAAAAAGACAGATCACAAGAGAAACCTGACATAGTTTGCATAGTTCAACCCAAAAATGTTAAAGTGTAAATTGATAGAGGAACCTGACAGAGAAAGGGAACCTGAGAGATAGCTCATAGAAGGAACACCAACAGACAAACAACAGACCAACCTGGGCATCAATCACCGAAAGTCAGTTATATCCTGAGAAATGTGGATCTGACTTTCATGTCAGATAAAACACTTATGTTTTATATTGAGAATTTTGATTTGATTTAAAACCATTTCTTGCGGGATAAGAAATGTAATTGTAATTGTTTTAGTCAATATAACTGATTAAAAATATGCAAACTAGGAGATAAAGGTCAAGTTGTAAACCTTTGATCATAGAGTTATATTTGTAATAAGTGAAACTTAATTAGGTCAATATATTATATAAATAGATGTGTAATCATTCATTTCATATAGATGTGAAATTGATAGTATCCAAGGATCACATCTATGGATCAAAATAAAAGTTTCAAGAAAGAACAACAAAAGATGAATTAGGTTATCAAGAACCAGATTCAAGACTACCAAGAAACAAAGGTATTAATCAATCACATTAGGTGATACATTGTACATGTGAATTTAATGGATCTATAATTAGAAATTGTAGATTTCACATACTCAGATCATTGAATATTTTTGTCTACATTTTAACAAGTGTAGCAAATAGAAGAAATCCTTGTGAAAGGTGGATTTAACAATCCTTTTTAAATATCTTAACCGAGTTCACACTAAATAATGTTTCTAAAGCTCTTAACAGAGTAGACCTTAACCAGCCTCTACATAATACTCCTAATAGGGTAGATCATCAGAAATGATCAAAATTGTAAGCCTTAACCGGCCCCTTCTATTCTACAGATAGTGCATCTTTGTGGGTTTCATCCCCACCACAATTTTTACCTTCTAATAAGGGTTTTCTACATTATCAAATATTGTGTCATGTTTCTATACATTTCATGAATGTTTCTATGAATGTTTTACATGCTTAGTAAGTTAATGATTTGATATAACATACACAAAGATAGAATATCATACATGGATGGTAATACAATTGATTACTAAAGTGATAAAATATTTTAGGGTACTGATTCACCCCTCTCTCTCAGTACACCATTCCATTATTTCCAACAAACCTCTTGGTATGGATTCAAAGCCATAAATATAAAATCTCTCAGACTACACACTAAAAGATCCTTAAGTAGATAATCCAATAGAACTAATGTAATATCCAAAGCATTTTAATTTCATCTAAGATCAAACAATTGTGGAATACACATATGCATAAGAAAAACTCATACAGTAAGCCATAAAACTTACAACTCAATAGATAACACAAAGGAGAGACTTAAAATCTAAGAAGACTTATATTAAGTATAATGAAATCTTGTTTCTATAACAATATGACAAGGAAATACAAAATCAAACAATATACAAAAGATCATAGAAATTTCTATCCTATCTTAATACAGTCTGAACAACATCTGCTATATCCTAGACTAGAAACAAGTATAAGCCTAATGCTTTCTACTTTACCAATTTTCTAGCCCCTTCTAAATGGTCTTGAAAATTTCTTTATAGGAACATGAATGCAAAAAGATTCAAACCATTTAGGGTTAGGGTTTACAACCAAACAATTCAAGAATTCAATTCTATCATCAAGTTCAAACTCTATCTTTCTCTTCAATCTATGCAAATCTGATCTAAAATCAATTTCCCTAGTCCATATATGTGAGTGCCACTATATGAATTTATTCCTTTGATATAGAAACCCCCATCTATCAATTTTGGTCTTGAATGCATCTTTCCATATCGTATTTCAATCCCTACACTATTCAACAGTTGTGCAAAGTTGACCCATAAGATTGGATCTTAGTATTAATGGCTCTGAGATAAAATATCAGTCCACCACCATGAAAATTTCTGAGACAAAGATTTAAATATTTGAAATCTTGTTAAAATGGTCATAGGTGGTGCAAAAAAAGACTTGGACGGTCAAGATCAAGCCTCCTCATAAGTTTGAAACATAGTCGTTGATTAGTTTTAAGTTATCCAGACATTGACTTAGATCCTACCAGGTGTCATCATGGTGCATTGCCTTGAACATTGACAATATTCATCTTGGCCATCGAGGTTAAATTCCCACTGTCAGATATGTCTCTTGTCTGATCTTTGCCTCTAACTTGCCTCTGACTCATCTTTAACCTTGATCACATTCCAAGATCATGCGCACACCACACGATCTAAAAGACATCAATGATTAGTGCCTAGTCTCTAAAAGAAAGGAAGAATTTGAATTTTATTTGGAGATCTAGCACTAGCCATAGATCATGATCCTTCTCAACAACAATGATTCAGTGTCAGAAAAACCTTACTAGACATTGATTTTCCATGTGCGACTCTAATTAAATTTGGAGATTCAAAGATAACTGTATCTCTGAGTCGCTGAACAATTTCTTTAACTAGAGTTATATTCGAAGATCAAGCGTAGTCCATTAGATCCTTCTCAGCATCTATGGTTCTAATTTTATCTTAAACAACCCATGTGGACTTATCCTGACTCATGGTCTATTTGGAGATTTTGCGACTGAAGGGATCTCCAAGTTGCTAGATGATTCTCTTAACTCCGGTTCCATCATGAGACTTGGCGCAGACCACACGATGAGAACAAGGAAATAAACTAATCAATGACCCTCATTGAATTTCTAAAATAAATAAATACTTTGACTTTTATCTAGAGATCTAGCACTAGCCACTCATCTTAAACAAGATCGATGATCCTCGCCAAGTCTCAGAACATGTCATTTAACCCTGAGTCTATCTGGAGATCTCATGATCAAAGATAAATCCAAACTCTGTCTTGACCATGGTTAAATTATGGGATTAAGAGATAAAGGTATCTCTTAATCTCCCAATGCTTTACTTGACCATGATTAAATCATGAGATCATGCACCAGCCACACGATTAGAACTGGATCTATGGTGCGCGCGTAATATCTGAATGAAAAGAGTATAGTCGATCTGATTTGTAGATTACGAGATAAAGGAAAGGAAGATAAAGCACACATGACTTAAAAGACTTTAAGTGACTTGAAAAAAGCTAACATCAAAATAGAATGTAATTCTTGAAGGTTTTAGGGTTTCAAAACAAAAATGACTCAACAAGACTTAGGGCTTAGGCCAGAGACTAGAAACAATTGTAGGGACATGGAAAGAAAGCTTGGAACCAAATTTTTTTTGAATGGGTCTAACACCTTCAACAAGGTTTTTATTTTTTAAGGTCCTAAGACCATTCTATCCAATATGGTAAAATATATGGTGCCATAACATAGTCTTATTTGAAGTTAACTTTGATTCAAAAGAAAATGCATCCTTAGGTATGTAAAATTCATGAACATCTAATGAAGGTGAAACCCTCATGCTTTCTATTGAAGCATCCATAGATTTGGTCTTTACATAAGTACTATTAAAATAAGCACTATATACATCTAGCTTATACAATGTGTCAATTTTGACACCTCTACAAATCACAATAGTACCTCTCATTGATATATAGGAAAATTATAGTGATAAATTCATTGAAACTAGCTATTCGTATATAAGAAAACTAGGGAAATTGAATAAAATAACTTTCAAATTGTTTAATTATTTCTACAAAATCAAAAGAAAATATTTGGATTAACTTAGCATCAAGCTCTTAGACTATAAGAATAGTTAACATATTATTTACTCTTATAAAATTATTATTGTTAACTTTCAACTTGGACTAGTGGAAGAAGTCATATATTTTAGTAGTCTCATTATGACATCCTAGTTTGTAAAGCCTAGGCCAAAAAATAATACTAACAAAAGCATTAAAAAATGAAGACATTACATTTCCATGTATTCTAAAAATTGGTAAGATGATTATGAAAATTGTCACTTATTAATCACTCTAAATATCTAGGTTCATAACCTATGCTTGTAGAAAATTGACTTATCCAATATTCAAATGAGTTTGTTTCCTCATTTCCATTATATAGAAGAGTTATAATGCCTATTATATCATCACTAGAAAAATAACTAAAAAGGAGTTTGGATTGCTTCAAAATTTCCATTCCCTGACCTCTTGAACCAATATTTTAAAATTTTAGTGAAGCATGTATCCATTTTAGAAATGAAATAATTTATTGGCTCCTTCTACATTCATGTTTGCATAAACTTTTCTATTAGTAAGCCTTAATAATCTTCTTACCGAGGTCACATGTAATGTAACTACCACCTATCATTTACACTCCTTATTTATAGTTTCTCAATTTTGAAGCATATAATGTAATACATTATTAAATTGATGCACTATATAGGAATTGAGAACCCTTTCACATGAGATAAACTACTCTAAAAGGTGGCCTCAACTATGTTTGTCCTAGGGTTTTGCCCATTTATATTGAAAATTCTTCTAGATCTACATAGGTTTAGTTTTAAACTCATGTGCATTTATTAAAATTCAATTACTTTTAGTGGGAAAGAGGACATCAATACCTAATGCATAGATATTTTTCAGATTTTTTAAAATCATTTTGCTATTTTTCCATAAACATTGAATAGAGAAGTTGATATCTATTGAAAAACATGTCTTTAGTTACACTAAAAAATTAAATTTTACAATAAACTCTATATGTTATAATTATAATCATTGGAAAGCTCACTTTAAGTACTACTATCTTACATCTAGGTTTTCCAAGATTGTTCTATTTGAGCTTTTAAGAAGAGATTATAAGTCCAAAAATCATATAAATTTGGAGAGATTGGGTGAGAGATGTATAGGAAGCATATTCAATAGAACATATGTTCAGTCAAAAGGGGTTCAATCAAACATACTAGGGTTTTCTTGAATATATGTAACAAAAATTATTTGAACATATGTGTTAGGTTTTGATCATAAATATGTTATATTTGATTGAAATTATGTGTTATGGGTTTCAAGAAAAAGTGTAGAGCATGTTCAATCAAAACTTTCTATTCAATCAAACATGCTTCCAAATCATTTTTCCCTGACTGGTGTTAAAACTTTATGGTTGAAAGTGTAACCCACTATTGTGGGATCAACCATTAGATCTCCCTTTGATATGGTCACTCATTTAAGAACTATCCCTAGTTCTTCACTAAGTCTATTTTTAGGCTTATGAGGGCTTATTCTCTCTAAGAACCCTTTTACCTCATGAGGTTCACTTTTCTCTCCTACACTCCTCAGAGTTTCCCTACCAATTCAATTGCTCTCTTCTCCCATGAAATCACAATGGTAAGTTCATCCACTAGCCACTTTTCCCTCTACTAATTACCTTGTAGGAGTCAAGGGATACTCTCCTATTCACTCACTGAACAACTCTTCGTGACTAGTCTGACAAATATCTTCATTGGCACTGGCACTATGAACTCCTGCAAGTATGTTTTTATCACTCTACCCTAGCTGGACTATAGCCAAGCTCACCTAGGGAAGAGAATTTCATATTCCTGCATCCCTACAAGAAAACTAACAAAAGAGTAGAAACTATACAGAGGCTCCATTTTTTCTATGTATAATGCTGACTAGCAGAGATACAATGGAAGCCATTATATACAAATTGGTTGCTCCTAAAAATCAACCCAAGTAACAAAACTATATCTACATAAATAGAAGAAAAATTTCAAATACAAAGTGAACCCATAGAGTAATCAATAGAAAGGATTCCTTTAATTACAAAAGGAAAATACTATTGCTTCATATTGGACAATAACCAAAAATTAGTGTATTTCTTTGTAGATTCCACATGACAAAATGCTCAAATTCAATACAAAAAGTAATACAAAATCTCAAAAGCAACCCAACTACATTCAATAACTTATAACTCTATCAAACCCTACAAAAATGGAATTCAAAGGCTTTAAGCTCTCCTCATATCAGTTACACAACAAACTCAAAACCAACTTATTCTTCCATCATACATACATTGGACAAAACTATCACATCGACGTAGCCTTTTCCGATGATGCTATTGGAAATCAATTTAGCCAAATTTTTGTCTCCCCACTACGTGATGATTGATATCACATAAACCAATGCCTTAAGTTTTGGTGGTCACCTATCTCTAACACTTACTCCGATGACTTCATCAGGGATTGGTCTGACTCTCATGGCCCTTTCCCGCTAGTGCAAGTCATGCCGGTGAAAAAAGTTGGCAAGACTCCACCTAATTTTCACATTGGTAGGACCTATCCCAATGTTTTGATTGACAATCAATCATACTTGATTAGTTCTTCATTGCTAGCATTAGCTATGCCGATCAGACTATTAGGATTGCTATGTCACTGGAGAAATCTCCTTCTGTGATGAACATTGAGCCTCTCCCTGAGTCAATCAAATGCATTGGAGGACTCACTGCAACCCAAGCTATTTACCACAAGGAAAACAAAAACCCTATGTAAAAACTATGGAAATAAAATAAAATTTTGGGGGCTAATAGCTAACTTGTAGGTTCTCTTGCACCATTCTCCCCAGGGAAAAAGAGGCCAAGTGACTGCTGGAGAGACCAGGTCAAAATTGATGTCGCGACTCTTGAAATCTACTTCTAGGACCCATGTAGCTTGTATTTCATCCTTTCCTTTCCATTTGATCAAATACTCCATGTGAATTATGTGCTTGGTCTTCTTTCCTATCCTTGAACTCATGATCTTTTCCACTTGTGGTGTGGCATGGACTAGTTTTGGTAAACTCTGTGCCATTTTCGTGAGGTCTGGGTATATTTTATTTTTGATGGTAACTGGACCTTTATATGCTACTAGATAGGCTATGTTAAACATGGGAGAGATCCCTATGTTGTTAGGTAAGTTCACCTTGTAGGTATTGTTACCATATTTTGATACAATCTGACAAGGTCTGATCCTTTTCATTTGGATTTTAGTGGGTACTCCCTTCTGTAATCTATCTTTTTTCAAGTCAACCATAACTAGATCTCCTTCTTGAAACTAAAGATCTTTCTTCATCTCATCAACCCTTTATTTGATCTTAGTTGTGTTGTCCATTATTGTTTGTTTCACTGAATCATGAATCTCCTTCATAGACTAAGAAAAAACCTCATAATATCCACTGATCTTTGCCAATGTACCTATATGTTTAAATTCACAAATTCATCTTAGATGCATCCCATAAACCACTGAAAAAGGAATTTTTCATATGTTCTTATTTATCGTATCATTGTAAGAAAATTCATCTTGATAAATGACTTGGTCCCATGTTTGACCATACTCTTTGGTAAGACACCTCAGGAGATTCCCTAAACTCTTATTGACAACCTTAGTCTATCCATCTATTTGGGGATGGTAAACACACCTAAAAGAGAGGTTAGTTCCAAGATTCTATCATAAAGTCTTCCCAAAATTGCTCATAAACTTAGAGTCCCTATCTAACACAATGCTCAAAGGAATTCCACGAATCCTTACAAATTCCTTGAAGAACAAATTAGCAATCTGGCATGCATCATGAGTATTTTTTCATGGTATAAAATGTGTCATTTTACTAAACCTGTCAACTATGACATAAATGCTATCACATCCTTGTCTATTCTTTGGCAAACCCACTACAAAATCTATACTAAGACATTCCCAAGGTCTGTTTGGAATGGGAAGAGGTTGGTATAACCCTGTATTTGAAGAATTTCCCTTAGCTTTTCGACAAACTATGCAAATGTCCACATATCTCTTGATGTCTCTATTCATCTTTGGCCAATAGTAGTACCTTTGAACTAGATCTAGATTCTTATTTACTCCCAAATGACCACTAAGAATCCCATTGTGTTTTTCATGAATAAGGTTCTCCCTCATTGAACCTCTAGGCACCCAAAGTTGTCCTCCAATAAACAGTAAACCCCCTTGAAGTGTATAATCAGATAACTCACTATGGAAATGATTTTGAAATTTCTTACATACCTTATATGCAGTTGAGAAGTCTTCATCCTCAGGGTGAAGGTCTTTGAACCCATCTATGCCAATGCTTCTTAACTGTATCTCTTGGACTGTCAAAAGCCTTATGCTCAAAGCATCTACAACTTTGTTTTGTTGAACTTTTTTATGCTTGATTGTGAAGGTATAAGCTTGCATATACTCTTTCCACTCCATATGTTTATGGTTAAGCTTGTCTTGAGAGTTTAAGAAACTCAAAGATTGATTGTCTGTATAGACTACAAATTCTTTAGGAAGGAGGTAGTGCCTCCATTTTATCAAAGCATGGACTAATGCATATAACTCCAAGTCATAAGAAGAGTACTTTTTCTTAGAACCACATAAATTTTCACTATGGAAAGCCACTAGTCTATTCTCCTAGCTTAGGACTGCTCCAACAAATATATTGCTAGCATCACACTCCACAGTGAAAAAATTTTAAAAACTAGGTAGAACCAAAATAGGTTGTGAGGCTTTCTTCTCATTCAAGGTTTCAAAACCCTTATTTGCTTGCTCATTCCACTAAAATTGAGCTTTCATCCTTTCTTTTAAGGTGTCCAAAAATGGTGCACATATCTCACTGAACTATCTGATGAACTTCCTATAAAATTGTGCTAGACCATGGAAAATCCTTACCTCTATAGTAGTCGTAGGTGTAGGCCAGTTTACTATAGCATCCAATTTGTTGGGGTGCATTTTCAAAATCCCTTGTGAAATAAAAAACCCAAGGTGGACTAATTCTTGTTTCATGAACTCACACTTTTCTAATTTTATTGTTAGCTTCTCCTCATGCATTCTTTGCAATATAATTTGTAAATTCTTGAGATGGTCTTCGTTAGTCTTACTAAAAACCAGGATATCGTCAAGATATACCACAACAAATTTACCTATAAAATTGTTCTACCTCATTCATTAACCTCATGAAGGTGCTAGGGCATTAGAAAACCAAAAGGGAATGAATAACCATTCATATAAACCCTATGTGGTCTTAAAATTGGTTTTCCACTCATCTCCTTCATTTATCCTTATTTGATGGTACCCACTCCTCAGATCAATTTTGGTGAAATACTTGGCTCCTCCTAAGCAATTCATAAAATCTTCAATCCTTGGGATTGGAAATCTAGACCTTATAGTAATCCTATTTATGGCCCTTGAATCAGTGCACAATGTCCAAGTTCCTCCTTTCTTTAGGGTCAACATAGTAGGAACCGCAGAAGGACTTATATTTTTCCTTATCAAGCCTTGGTCAAGAAGTTCTTGTATTTGTTTTGGAATTTCCTCAATCTATTATGTGGTCATCTTATAGGATTCTTTGGTGGGTAATGAGGCTCCTAGAATGAAGTCTATCTGATAGATAATGTCTCTCTTAGGTTGTAGAGTAGTAGGTTGTCCATCACAAAACATCTCATTATATTGTCTTAGTAGCTCCTGAACTTCTATCGGTATTTCTGACTTCTTGTTCTTCTTCTCTTCTTTAGGATTTATCACTAAATAATATCCCACTCCTTCACCTTCTTCTAGTATACTATAGAACTCCTTTTCTCCCTCCAAGGGCACATTAGGACCTATTGTTCTCATCTCCCCTTCTTCTAACATAGACTATATTGTGTAAGTGACTCCATCCTTCTTAAAAGAGTATGAATTTTTGGTTCCATCATGCATGGCCTGTGTATCAATTTTCCATGGTATTCTTAGTATAATCTATCAAACATCCATGGGAAAGACATCACATAACACCATATCCTTATATCTCCCTATTGTGAACTCTACGAAAGCCTGCTCATTTAATAACACATGTTGGTATTTATTTAACCAAGTGACCCTATATGGGCTAGTATGTGGAACCCTTTGCAACTTTAACTTATCAGCTGCTTCAATGAAAATAATATTATCAGTGGATCTAGAATGAATAATAAATTTGCAAACCTTACCTAAGATCTTTCATTTGACTCTGAATAGGGAACTCCTCTGGCTTGGCTCTTGTTGGACTAGCTCTTTGATGACTTTCCTTCTAATCATAAGATTATCTCCTACCTATGAATCCAATGCCTCTTCTTTAGGCTTGCTACTTGAGGTCTCCTCTTGTACATAGTTCACTCTTATTTCTCCACTTTGAGTTGAGGAACTCTTTTCAGGAAATCTATATGTAGGATGCCCAAACTATTGACAATTGTAACTCTTCATGTTAGCAAAATGGGACCCTCTTCTAGATCCACCCAATCTTCCTCTACTATTGGAAAAATCCTCTTCCTCTATTTGGATTTCCTCTTCCACTTGATTCATTAGTTTTCTTGGATAGTCTTGATTCACCTTGGGGTTTTGATTCATTCCCTCTTCCAACATAACTACCTATTTGGCCTCTTGATTCTCTTCCTCTGCCTCTACCTCTAGAACTTGATTCTTGTTTCTTCCTACTAATTTCCTCAAGCTTTAGAGAAAGTTGATAACACTTATGGATAGTATTTGGACTAATAATACTGATTTCTTCTTGTATGTTCCACTTCAAGCCATTTAGGTACCTTCCCACCCTAAGGCTTTCATCCTCTTGAACCTTGGATCTTTAATATAACTTTTGGAACTCCTCTGTGTAAGAGTTCACATCAAGCTCTTCTGTATCAAATTCTATCTTTCTTTGTGCAATTGAATCTCATAGTCATTTTGCATATAAGATTCTTTGATTTTTTCCACAATTCCCTTCCAAGTAGAAATAGGAAGCTTACCCTCCTTCTCCCTCTCAGTTTGAACAAATTTGAACCAAGTTAAGGTAGCTCCCCTTAATCTTTATTTGGCCACTCTTAATTTTTGGGATTCACTCACCCCATCACAATCAAAGTGATTTTGTAATCCCTCAATCTTTTCCATTACAAATAATGGCTCCATCTTGCCCCTGAATGGAGGTATACTCTCTAAAGATTTTCTGCTCAAGGATTTCAATGCCTTGAAAAAAGGTTCTTTTGGGATAACAAGGCCAGGCTTTGGAACCTCATCTTCTATTACTACTTCTTTCTCTTTCCTTCTTTCTCATCAATCTTTCTACTGACTTCTTTTGTATTCCTCTAATTCACCCAATTTTTGTTCCAATTGGGATATTCTTTCTCTCAAGAGTCTATTATCCAACTCTTGGTCATCCATCTTCTTCTCTTAGTCATCCAACTTCTTGGCTAACTCAACATTGGTCACCATCCTGGATGAACTTATTGATTCACGTTCAGACATATGACAAACACTCACTAGCCCAAGTATTTTAGGCCATGACACCAATCTGATAGGGTCACTCCTCTAAGAACTATCCCTAGTTTTTCACTAAGTCTATTTTTAGACTTATTAGGGCTTCTTTTCTCTTAGAACCCTTTTACCTCAGGACATTCACTTTTCTCTCCTCCTACTCTCCTCAGAGTTTCCCTACCAATTCAAATTCTCTCTTCTCCCATGAAATCACAACCGTAAGTTCATCCAAAAGCCACTTGTCCCTCACCTAATTACCTTACAAGAGTCAAGGGATCTTCTCCTTCTGTTCACTCACAGAAAAACTCTTCTTGACTGGTCTGACAGTCAGCTTCCTTAGCACTAGTGCTATGAACTCCTGCAAGTATGTTTTTATCACTCTTCCCCAGCCAGAATAGTCAAGCTCACCTAGGGAAAGATAATTTCATATGCCTTCATCCCTACAAGAAAACTAAAAAAAGAGTAAAAACTATACAGAGGCTCCATTTGTTCTATGCACAATGCTGACTAGCAGAGATCAAATAGAAGCCATTATATACAACGTGGTTGCTCCTAAGAATCATCCCAAGTAACAAAACTATATCAACACAAATAGAAAAAAAAATAGAAAATAAAAAGTGAAACCATAGAGTAATAAACAGAAAGGATTCCTTTAATTACACATGGAAAATCTTATTGTTTCACATTTGACAATAACTAGAAATCAGTGCATTGCTCTGTAGATTCCACATGGAAAAATGATTGATTTCAATACATATAGTAATGCAAAAACTCAAAAGGAATCCAACTAAATCCAACAACTTCTAACTCTATCCAACCTGACACAAATGGAAATCCAAGGCTTTAATCTCTCATCAGATCAGTTACACAACCAATTCAAAACCAACTTATTCTTCCATCATGCGTACATTGGACAAAATTGTCACATTGGCATAGCCTTTTCTGATGATGCTATCAATGATCAGTCTATCCAAATTATGGTCTCCCTTCTACCTGATGATAAGTATCACATAACCCAATGACTTATTTTTTGTTAGTCACCCATTGGAAACACTTACTCCATTGGCTTCATCGGGGATCAGTCTGACTCACATGGCCCTTTCCCACTAGTGCAAGTGACACTGATGAAAAAATTTGGTGAGAATCCAATCGATGTTCACGTCAAAAGGATCTATCCCAATGTTTCCACCTGTGATCAGTTGGACTTGAGAATTTATTCAGTGCTAGCGTTATCTATGTTGATTAGACTATTAAGATTGCTATCGCATGTTAGAAACACTGAGAGGGGGGGGGGGGTGAATCAGTGTTTGTCTATTAATTATATTTCAGCACTTTAACATAAATCAAAACATTCATTCAATGAAGCTTAACACAAGATATGATTACGGGGAAACCTTGATTAGAGGAAAACCCCAATGGGAATTAGTACCCACAAATATTGCACTAGTACAATGAACCTGTTAAAGTTCCTTTGCCCTGTTAGGAGCAGTCTTTCTAATGAAAGTACAATGACCCTGTTAGGAGTCTATTAAAAAACCCTATTAGAGGTGTATGGCTCACTGCCTGAGCTCACTACCCAATTGGATGAAGGCTACAACCTTCAGATAGTTGATATACACTATATCAAAAATGAACTGCTGTAATGACACTGTTGTCTAATCAGTTCCATGTATGCGCTGATGCTCTTACTCTCTTGAAGAGCTTTATCTCATGCTTACTTCACTATATTGCACTTCTAAATCTTTCTTATACATGTTTTTTGACACTTGTAATATACAACTACATTACATGCTTATATGTTCATACCTGAATAGGCGCGACCCAAAACAAGACTCTAGTTAGCCTTAAATACAAAATAAATAATGCTTCCAAACTAATTGGCTTAAGTGTGCTTACATCAATACTAAATACATTATTAGAAACATACTATCAAAGGCGCTTGGCCTTTACACACCAAAAGAATACACGTTGATGCAAATGACCTAAGTCAGCTCCATGCTTTGTTTCCTATAGTGCTGGTTCACTTAGACTTTCTATAACTTCTCTGTATAAGAATTCCATACTATGGGTGTCTAGAATTAGTATGTACATACAACATTGAACATATATCTAAGCATGCATACTCTTCTTTGATCTCTAACATGTGCACTAATGTGTTGATCTTTGTATATCTTTGTCTGTCCTATTTTCCATACTTTGTCATTTTGTCTTTCATGACAGAAACTTAATATGACTTTGTTGTCATAATGACAACACAAAAATAGTCATATTTCCTCTAGGAGTCAACTTTTCAACAATCTCCTCCTTTTTCATTAATGGAAACAAAGGAATGTGGCCAAGTTACTCAAAATGACTTAACACCAAAAAATTGTATATCTCTGCATTCCTTAACATATATATATATATATACATATATATATGTATATATATACATATATATATGTATATATATACATATATATATA
>MU226845.1:1790101-1806887 GCA_018584345.1 Thuja plicata
GGGGGGGGGGTGAATCAGTGTTTGTCTATTAATTATATTTTAGCACTTTAACATAAATCAAAACATTCATTCAATGAATCTTAACACAAGAACTCATAGCACAAGATATGATTACAGGGAAACCTTGATCAGAGGAAAACCCTGATGGGAATTAGTACCCACAAATATTGCACTAGTATAATGAACCTGTTAAAGTTCCTTTGCCCTATTAGGAGAAGTCTTTACAATGCAAGTACAATGACCCTATTAGGAGCCTATTACAAAACCCTGTTAGAGGTGTATGGCTCACTACCATAGCTAAATTCCCAATTGGATGAAGGCTACAACCTTCAGATAGTTGATATACACTATATCAAAAATGAACTGCTGTAATGACATTGTTGTCTAATCAGTTCCATGTATGTTTTGATGCTCTTAGTCTCTTGAAGAGCTTTATCTCATGCTTAATTCACTATACTGCACTTCTAAATCTTTCTCATAAATTTTCTTTGAGACTTGTAATATACATTTACATTACATACTTATATGTTCATACCTGAATAGGCGCGACTTAAAACAAGACTCTAGTCGGCCTTAAATAAAAAATACAATGCTTCCAAACTAATTGGCTTAAGCGTGCTTACACAAATACTAAATACATTATTATAAACATACTATCAAAGGTTCTTGGCCTTTACACACCAAAAGAATACACGCTGATGCAAATGACCTAAGTCAGCTCCATGCTCTATTTCCTGTACTGCTGGTTCACTTAGAATTTCTGTAACTTCTCTGTACAAGCATTTCATACTATGTGTGTCTGGAATTAGTATGTACATACATCATTGAACATATATCTAAGTGTGCATACTCTTCTTCAATCTCTAACACATGCACTAATGTGCTGATCTCTGTATATCTTTGTCTGTCCTATTTTCCATACTTAGTCATTTTGTCTTTCATAATAGAAACTTAATATGAATTTGTTGCCATAATGACAACACAAAAATAGTCATATGTCCTCTAGGAGTCAACTTGCCAACATGTCACTGGCGCAATTTCCTTATGTGATGAAATGTGAGCCTCATCCTGAGTCAACCCAATGCATTGGAGGATTAGCTACAACCCAAGCTATTTACCACAGGGAAATCAAAAACCCTATGTACAAACTCTGGAAAGAAAATTAAAATTTGGGGGCCAATAGTTAACCCCTAGGTGCTTATGCGCCACCCTTGTACTAACTAAGCAGATATAGAACCATCTAAATCAGCTGATGAGGGCGAGGTGACTGATGATTATATTATATAAAATGACATATAATTTCAAGCAAGAGAGTTACTCCCAAATAACCATACTAGATGGGAGTTTTATCTAGTTTGGAATATGCCAAATATGTATTTATGCCAAATCAGGTAAAGGCAAGGATATGGTTATGCAGAGGTGGCTAATAAATCCAAAAGAGGGTGATTCATTCAACAACCCAAAGGTGGGTGTGAATGAAACATGTAATTATAGGATTATACCATATGTCCTCCTCCTAACTATTTTATATGACCTTAAGAGAGCTTAATATACATCCAAGAAAAATAAATATTTCCTAACATAAGGTAAAATAATAACCTACACAACCACCCCCATTAAGTGTAGCTTACTTAGGCGGGTGAAAAGACACAAAGATGGGTCTGGAATATAAGGCTATGCAAGGTACCCATGTACAAAAGAAGCTCTCATAAATGGAGAAACGGAAAAAAAGTAAAATTGGAAAAAACTCCCACCTAAAAGAGAGAAAATAAACCAAGTTTCCCAACACAAGAAATAATCCCATGCAAGGAGTAAATCCTCTCCAAAATAGAAAAGATAAGAAAGATTGTGTAGGATTCTTAAAAGTAATTAACTATGCCAATGGTTTATGCTCAAAATTGATTGTAGAAGATGGACCACGATCATCAAACAAAATTCCTCCCCTTAGGAAGAAACAAAAACAAAGGTGTATGAAGAAAATTTTCTCATTCCTAAAAGGAATATGAAGGAACAATGATGAAGATTTATAATTTCTCTGAAGTATTCTCAGGTGTCCCCATGTCAATGCTGAAATTTTTCACCATCAAATCAAGTGTTAGTTTATGCCACATTGTAGAAGATGAAAATCTAGGACCTAGGGGAGATGGATGTAGAATGAATATATAAAGACACAAATATATTCTCTGAAGAAAATGGAGTCTCCTCCAAATATTTCTCAATAGTGGCCATAGTCATGTCAAAACGTAAGGAATTATTATGTGGGTAAAGGAAAAAGGGTTTGAATGTTCCCCCTCAAGATCTAAAGGAGACATAACTAGTTCATCAAAGAGAAGATTTATGCTCTCAATAGTGTTCTCCAAGTCGACAAGATAGGACTCATAGAACAAACCTTCAATGTATTTCAGGTACTCATCCCAAGTAGTGAGCTATGTCTGGAAGACAATTAATGTTTTTTTTTATTGAATCAATAGGAGCTATAGAAAAAATAGAATCATTAGAAACAATAGTCAATTTAGGAGATTAAATATTAACACATGTCTCTTGAACCTTAGTTGAAAGAATACTAAGATTGACTTGATCATACTAAATCTCCTCAAAAGTGTCCATACTAGATGCCTGAGTGTGTATGCTAGCCAAAGGAAAATTAGAGGATATGTGTGAGAAGGTGGATAATCAATATTGATGATCTACCTCCTCAGCTACAACAATATATTTGTTATGAAAAATAAAAAAAAAGGAAAATTTTGGTGTGAACTCTACATTCTTTCCTTCCCTACCATATATGATTTGATAGATGGAAAGGATATTAGTTGAATATGAAGGTACACAAAGGTTATCATTGAATGATCCTTCATCAATGTCAATAGACTCTTTCCCATAAACACACATTTATGTGTTGTTGTCCATCAGGATGTTTGGTGACAAACATTTTTTTAAATGAAGAGAATATACTCTATGATGAAGCCTTATAATTTGAAGCTCCAAAATCAAACATCCATCTCCCCGAATTAGAATTTGCAATTGCAACAAGTTATTTCCCCTTTTGTTTCTCTAACTCTAAATTAGATGAATATGGTGAATCCTTTGACATACTTGTAGGTAAATTTATTTTAATCTTTGATTTTTATTAAGGTAACAATAGGTTTTGAAGGGGCCCCGAAACCCTTTACATAGCACCAAAACAATAGACAATAAAGGACAAAGGTAACAATGAACTATCACATATGATAGAAGACCAAAAGAGGGCTAAACCTAAGATTAAACAGAATATATCATTACAAAACATTAAAAAAACTAACTACAAAAAGCTTCCAGCAGACATGTAACAAAAAAATTCCAGCAATCCAAAACATTCCAGCACTAAAGCTAAACAACTTCCATCTGATCCTCCAGAATCTAAACTTCAACCATTTGTAGCTCCATGCTCTGGATCGAATCCCGTAACTTGTTGATATCTTTGGTCTGGACTTCAGCTTTCTTTTTAGTGCTGGAGAAACTCCTAGTGCCAGGGCCCAAAATATGAATTTCCTGAGGGCTATCATCCTCCTTCCTAGCCTTATCACTATCATTACCTTCTAGAAGGGTATATAAAGATAATAGTAGTAAGTTTTTTGATAAGAGCCTTGTTGTTGTTAACCTTGTCATTTATGTTTTTGAGCTTATTGTCCACCATGGTGTTGATCTTGGTGTCTATATTGTTAACCTTATCAAAAAAATCTTTCCCCTACTAGTACATGATAGCATCATTGCACATTTTGTCAACAATTTCCTCCAGTAGAGCATTTCTGTCTTCTAGATTCTTATAATTATCTTTGATCTCCTTAATATCATCCTGAATCCACTTATCCATATTATAGCTATTCTCCACTTCATTTCTGGCCATTTGAAGGAAGGAAATAGTAGCCACCCTTTTGATATTGACCTCTCTCTCATGGAGATCAAGCTCAAGGCTCCTCATGTTATGGACATTATTTTCTTCAAAGTCACCTTTCAAAGTATTATGGCGGTACTCAGCATTCTCATTCTATTTATAATATTTTTTAGCTTTGTTAGTTTCCTTTTCTGGGACAATATCCTCCTCATTGTTCTCCATATTTCCTTTGTCAATCTTTGTTTCCTCCATATCCCCTGTTTCCCTATGGTAATCCTGAAGGTCACAAGTCTGGTCTTCCCCACCATCCTTATTGATAGTGTGGTCTTCAGTGTGGGTATCAATGTCCCCCAACTCCCTCTAAGATTCCTAAATATCCTAATTCAGTTCCTCATCACCATCATTTTTAATAGTATGGTTTTCAATATGGGTATCAATAATATTGTCAATTTCTTCAGTAATTTCATCCAATATTTTGTTCTCCATCTTCTGGGTCTCCATAGTATCATATTTACCACCCAAAGAATCATTGGTGTTCATCTTCATGTAATCAATTTTGCTCAGTTTCTGAGTAAGACCCTCATCCTCAGATGACTCGATATCATGTTCATCATCAGTTGTCATCCCCTCGATGTCATCATAAATTGACAAAGAGATATCCAGAGCAATAGGGCCTCTATGGATTTTTTTATCTTTCTCCTTACTAGAGCTCTTACCTATAGACACCTCCATACTTTTCCTCTTAACATTCAAAATACTTTTGGGAATGGGGTCAGGGATATGATTCTTAACATAGTTTGTAATCAACAAAATTAAATCGTCATGTAAAACAGGGGAAGATTTAACCATATGGACTATAATGCTCTAATTGAGCGATCTTAAGAGATAGAAGGGAAAGCGAACCCTAATTTTATGAAGGAAATGGTTAGCCAGAACAAAATGGTAATTGTATACCTTAGAATACCTGTCATCAAGTGCAAAGTACTCTATGATAGCCCAGATCACTAATGCTCAAATACACTTAATATTTGACAGATTGACATAGTCCAGATCAACCTTCACAAGCATTGTCCTTTCTTCATCATTCTTAGGGAAATTTTATAACCTTTGTTTCCCTCTTTTTTGTCTTTAAAAAAATGTATCCCCTCCAATGGAAGACCCATAATTTAAGCAAGATGGTCCAGAGTGAGCCTGATAGATTTGCCAAAATCTTCACTGTCCCATTTCCCTAGCCATTAAAAAAAGCTTTTGTCACTTCCTTGTTGTTTCCATGGAGATGCTTTAAATATTTGTGAACTTTACCCTTCTTGAACTTGCTCCACACCTCTTTTTCATCCCTCCATTTACATTCTGTGGGTTCTTCTCTCTTCAAATTTCCTCCCATATCTTCTTCCTCTATAGTTCGGCCTCTCTCACTGTTCTGTTTCATACTGTAGATGTCCAAAAGTATTAATATTATTATTAATATTATTTTTCCTCTTATTCCTCTACCTATTTAATTTAATCAATTAAATAGCTTTCATTTGCTAGTATTTATCAATAGTGTAAATATTATTCCAATGTATTTTATTTAAATACATTTGTCTCATGAAATTCCCTTTTTAATAAATTTACATTTATTAAATCCTCCATTTTCCTACTTCTTCTAAACCATAATTTATTCAAATTTGATTTGAATAATACCCTAAAACCCTAGCTAGGAACCTATTAATCCTACCCTAAAGCCTACCCTATTCCTACCCTACTCCCATCACCTCATTCCCTAAGTATGCTTCCACACCTAACTATCCTCTAACCATGCTTAATGGGTGATTCCTAACCTTTTTAAGGCTAATGGAATAATCACCCACATGGGTAATTTCTCTCCAAAATGGGCACCCATTCCTCTTTAATTCCCTCTTACAACTTTGTCTCCTCTTTTGAAATATTGAGCTACTCAATATTAATGGCAATTTTGACTAAAAAATGGCCGTCTTTTCAAGTCCATGTGTCTCCTATGTGGCTCTTATGTGGATGCCACCTAGGTGCCACTTCATCCAAGCCTCTTCCTCTCTCCAAAAACTCTATAAATAGAGGTCTTCTCATCTCATATTTTCATCTCTCATTTGTGCATTGTTATTATGTTAGAATTGCTTTAGAATTCATAGTCATTTTCATGCTAATATTCTTAGTTTCTAGTTTTTATGCTTTTCATGCTTAAGTCACATAGAAATCACATGCTAGGTTCTAAATTGGTGAATGAATTTTAGTTTCTAAATAGCATATGCATATCATCTTTATAACTAGCTTAGAATATCATCTTCTTGAAGAAGATTTTGAGACTAGTTCCTCATACTAGCTCTTGAATCTTTCTTCTTGTTGTGATAATCTTACATTGCATTGGGATCCATAGCATTTTGTGTGTTTGAGAGAGCACACCTACATCCAATCTAAAGAGAAAATCAAAATGAGTAGAATATGGTGTATTGTTTACTTATTTTTAAGCTCTATCTGATGTTATGTTGAATTCTATGTTGCTTGATTGCTCCTTCATGATTTTTAATTGATTATATGTGCTAACCCACTAATGTTTGCATGTTTGAGCTTGCTCCCAATAGGTTGAAGGATTACTCATACTACATTTTGGCATGCCTGGTGGGACCCACATCTCTAAAATTCTAACTTCTTATCTTATTTCTCTTCAAAAATTCACCTAGAACATAGATCAGTGTCTGCGTTTCACGTAGAGGTGTCTGCGAAAACTCTGGTTCTCACTGAACTGTCATTTGGCATCTGTGCTGAACAACTGTTTCTGCCCTACACTGGCATCTCCACCAGGAAGAGCTATTTTTTAGAGTTTACAAACTAGAACTTTTTGATTTATCAAGATTTCTAGTTTTTCTAGTGATTTTAGGCATATTATCATTTTATTTTTTAGCAGAGATTCATTTTACAAGAATAAATAATGCCCAATTTTCATTAAGGAGAATAAATCTTGATAATGGTTTAAAGAACACTAGCTTTTAGTTCTTTTAATACTCTCTAAATGGCTAAATTTGATCTAACTAAAGACTAAGAAGAAGAAAAGTGACTTTGTTTGCTGTCTTTTTGTGTTTGTAGGTACATCAGTGTCTGCATAAATGCTGGTTCATGAACCAGCGTCTGTGATTCAAAAATCAGTGTCTGCACCCTACATCAGCATCTGCACTCTGTAAATTGGCATTTTTGACTGGTATAACATCTCTCTAGTTTTTCTGTGTTTTTAGACTATTTTCCACTTTCTATCAGTTTTAGGCAAAAAAATAGAATCGGTGTTTGCGCCCTGAACCGATGTCTGCACTTTGTTTAAGTTGGATTTATCATATAATAACAATTGCTAAGTGTTTCTTATGTTTTTAATGCTTGCCAAAGGCTAAAATTGAAACTACTAACTGATTGTTTTGCAACACCGCTTGTCAAAGATGCAAATTCAAAATTACTCAAATTTGTCTTACAAGTTGCCTTGGATCTACATCGACCAAACAACTATTTTTGCATTAATCCTTTTTTTAAGGCACCTAGACTAATTAGTTATATTTTTTTGGTTAATCCTAAGTGAGTGTTAGGGGAATATTCTCTCTTCCCTTTTGGGAAGATCAAAAACCTAGACACACTTACTTAGTGTTGAACAATTAAATATTTTTGAAAGAACAAAGTGTCTTGCGTGTTTGTGGATCAAATGATATTGGATCAGAGAGTATGCTCTTTTCCCCTTGTGGGAAAATCATAAATCTAGACTCCTTTTTTTCGCCAATCCAGGTTACTATGAATCCTTTAGATGGGCCTGCCAATTGAGAAAAAAATCTCCCAGGAACGACCCACTTGCAAACAAGGTGTAAGCCACACCACTCTAACTCACATTAATCAAATTTACTCCTTGGGGTTAAAGCCTCAGGTGTCAGTTGGCACTTGAGCTTATACTCAGCTCTCATCTAACTTAAGTGCGGCCTTGCGGTCTCAATCATGTTTACATGACCACTTTTGTCAAGATGCTCTATGGGGCTATACGCCTGAATCATGCTTGTGCAGACATAGAGGATACAATTGAATGGAGAACCATACTAAAAACTCTAGGCTTAGAAGCTACCCGGATCACCCCCAAAAGGTGATAATGTTTGTGTAGGGAAGATAGTAACTTCCCCAAGATCACTCGTACATTCATACCACCCTGAGCATTTGGAACCAGATAATATGATGTCATGACTGGAGCCATTGCATGCTTGGTGACAGCCATATTCTGATTAGCTCTTGTCTGTGTACCTAAGCTTACAAGCAAGTATTTTCATGCTATGCCAATTCCTTAGGTAGGTTTTGTGCTTGAAGTGCTTGAAGAAATTGACAAATCCAAAACACAAATAGAATATCCAACATTCAAATTTGTCGTATGCTTGTATCCTTCAAGGTTGCTTTGTCCCTTGTCAGATTATTTTTAGACACATGCTTGTTATTTTCCGGTTTGATTATGTTAAAATTGGTTCTTTCCATAGAGCAAATCTATTGAAAAATCAGAACACGATCAATCCTTTTTTACTATATTATCAAGACAACATCCTTTTGCAAAATATTTTGGTCTTTTATGAGATATGTCCTAAGAACCTCAAACTATTCATCCAAGATCAAATCTACTTATAGTACATGACCGATTGCAAGAAACATAAGAAGGTGAAAACTCTGTTACCACCCATGCAAAGAGAATAGAAAAACACAACCTGGGAGGCTACCAAGTACCAACACATTCTCGATTCTGTCAAGCAAGAAATCCATAAAAAAGAACATTTTGAAAAAGTGATTTACAACAACAAGGTTTCTTGTTTCAGTGGAAAATATCATCTAAAATCTTCTTTTATTAGATTTAAACAATATGACTAGTCAGTGTACCACAACAAACACAAGTTCCTCCTCTTCTTAAGCTCACTTAGCTTGCATTTTAGGACTTCCCTTAGGTTGTCATCTTTAGGAGCACATCACACACTCATCCTAGCATGATCTTGCATTAATCAAATTAATCCTAATCAACCTAGCATCATCCTAATCATCATCCAAAGCATCGTTGATCACACCCCTCACTTGGTATTGCATACCCTTTTGAGTTTCTAAAACCTACATCTTAATCAAACCCCATCCTTGAATGTCCTTAAACTAAGCATTGTTTTAGGATAATCCTCTTTGTCTTTTTGCAACCTCATCACCTTGATCAAAAGGTTGGTTCACATTAACAAAGAATCTCATCCGCCAAAGACCACAAGTCTGTCTTAGGTAGAAAATCATATCCACTTGATCCTACACTAGGGAAAGCAACCCTTGATCCTTGCATACATCAAGTCATCCTTAATCCATAGAAGCACATTCATCATCTTAAGCACATCCTAATCCTAGTATCATCATCCTTAGGTTCCTAGGTGCATCCTTGCATACATCTTGCATCTCATATTTCCTTTAGGATAAATATTTCATGCCACCTATCACATGAGCCACTAAGAAGAGGAAGAACATGGATCCTAATCTTGCCACTAGCTCATCTAATCCTACGACTGGCAATACCAAAACCATGGTTACTTATGTGCCTCAGCCCAATGATCAAATTGAACATATCTAGGTAGACACTAATCAAACTCCCACTCTAAGTACCCTGGAAACATTTATCAACCATCTAGCACTTTTCCACATGGTAAACGCCATGAGTGGATGCAATAGAAATCAGGTACTCTTGGATATCCAGCAAAAAGGAGTTCAAATTCCACCTTGGATTATACCTACACTTGTCACATGACCTATGGCACTTCTAGGGGAATGTCCTTATCCGACTAGAAATGAAGTTTATGATCCACTTCAATGAGCCCTACAAGTGGGAACATTTTTTGCGCAAGTAGTTCACCCCTCCATTCCACCTTCCATCATACACACAACACCCTTACCTACCTTAGGAGCCATGCCTCTTGATGCCACATCAGCACCATAAACAGTACCCCCCATCACTATGCAAGCACCTCCGCAAGCCACAGTCACCCCTCCTTCGCAAGAAATCCCAATATTTGTTGCAAAATTTCCACCACCACCAGTATGCACACAACAAACCACCATTCCACTCATTCCTACTTAACCCGTTCAAAGTGCTACAACCAGTTCATAGCATCAAAGCACCCTAGTCTCCATGCCTATTCTGCCTTTCTTCACCACAGGCATGCCACCTACCAATGCTTATAACCAACCCTTATTTTCACAAGGGTCCACTTTTCTCGCTCCACCAGCAACGCAATCACAATAAATGCCAGCAGTTCCACCTCAAACATTGTTCAATCCAATTCCCCCCACACTGCAACCATCCATGAATCCCTTCACTGTACCACAAATTCCCATCTAACCTATCCAACAGCAACAACATCAACCTGTCCAACAACAACCTATCCAACAACAACCTATCCAACAACAACCTATCCAACAGCAGCAACAATAACCTATTCAACATCAACAATCTATCTAGCAACCATCCCACTAACAACAATTGCAACAATAAATCACCAACCCATTCACATCCCAAGTGCAAAAACACCCAATCAACCCCTTCACAGCTGCACAACCCACTATCCAAACTACACAGCAGTTGCAACCACAAACGCAAGGGGAAAATCCCTTTATGGGACAATCATTGCAACAGTTTGCTAATCCTTTTATACAACCCATGCAACAACATCAAACTCATTCTGCCAACTACATAGCCATACCATCTTCCACTGCATCACAAAAAATTCCCCCTCTACACCAAGTTCTCATTGGGGGCATTCCATTGAAAAACACTTATGCAGGTGTGCAACAGGTTCATCCCACTTATCCGATGCCACAAAAAATACAAGCATATTTTTAATAGTTGTAGAAATCTTATCTAGCACCGACACCTCCTCCACTACACTATTCCCCTCAACCACAGATTCCACTACAACAACCTGTATATGTTGATCAACAACCACCCTACCAAACACCACAATATCCCTCACAAAATCCTCCATACCCGCCATTCGACCCATATCAGGCACAAGGAAACCTTGCAGTCACGATCAACAATCCTCCCCCACAAATCAATCATGAATGGGAGGAAATGAAGAATTCTCTCAAGGAGATAAAAGCTGGGATAAAAGATAAAACATTTCAGTTTGAAGAGGTATGTCCCTATCCATTTGACCGATCTATCACTTCCATACCCTTCCCCAAGCATTTTGAGACAGTAAAATCTGATAAATATCGGGGGAAGGGTGATCCTGTAAGTCACGTGAAAGAATTCTACATGGCCTGTCAAGAAGTGGCCTATAGCGATAACTTCCTTATGAGGCTATTTCCCAAAAGCTTTGGAGGCACCACTCTTGAATGGTTCTACAAAATCCCTTATGACACAGTATCTACTTTCATGGAATTATCTAAAAAGTTTGTGGCCCAATACGCACATAATGTCAAAAATGAACTCACTCCTTGACCTATGTAATTCCAAACAAAAGGGAGGAGAAATCCTAGCCGATTATCTTCAACACTGGCAAGGGCTTACTACAAGGTTTTCTTACCAACCCCCAGAGCAACATCTTATCAAAATCTTCATTAACAACCTTCATCCTAAGCTTTCCTATCACATGCACATGAACTATATACAAACTTATCATGACATCAGAATCAAAGGTATGGACCTTGAACAAGGTCTCATAGAAGAAGGTACCATTAAGCACTACAAAGAATCCTAGCCTGACAAACATAACAATAATCGATCGCGATACTGGAACAAGAACAAAAATGCGGTAACAGATGGAGCAACTAACACCAAACACGTTCAAGTTGTGGTAGCTAGTCCTAATGCACCTACCCATACTTATTAACAAGAACCACCAATGTACCCTCAACGTCCTCCCATGTATCAACAACCCAATCCTGTGTATTCCCAACCAACATATCAGCAAAACATGCACCCTCAAGGTGCACCTATCTATCCTCCTCCAGGGACATCATATCAACACAACTACCAAGGTCCTATGAATGAAACAAATTCTATATCAGTCCCACATGGACAACAAAGACCTTGCACTTCAAATACGCCACAACACACATTTACCCCTTTGGGCGAACCTATAGACATCATTTTTCGCAAGCTAGTCCAAGCTAACCAAGTCGTGTATCCTAAAACACAACCATTTGATGACTAAAATCCTAAGCTAGCTTGGTATAAAGACAACGAGTACTATGAATAACATCATGTTAAGGGACACACCGCTCTCAAATGTATGAAGCTAAAACACTATATTCAGGATCTCATTAACCACAAGGAGATTGAAGTAGACTCTCCTGCCCAATCATTGCCAAACACAAGCCTTAAAATTTATCAAAATGCTTCCCTAAACACACTTCTGGTATAGGTCCAAGCAATCCTACTCAACCCTCTGATCAGGGAAAGGGTAAAAAAGAAGAAAATACCAACATAAAATATTATACAAATGCATATATCAACTATGATAATCTTATCGGCTGCATATCCCAAGTCCGGTCCTCCGTCAATGTCATCCATGTCAAGGGTGTCGATAACCAATGCACCATCACCACTTGTAGATGTAGGATAACAGTCACAGGTGTTGGTCCCACCCCATCTACTGGGACCCAATACAACATTTTGGAACACCTAGGGAATACTCCAGCCCAAATTTCCATCCTGGATCTTCTTCGTACATCACCCACTTATCAAGAGATCCTTAATAAAGCCTTGCAAGAATCCTGTGTTCCCAGCGACATCAACCTCACTGAATTCCAAAACCTTGTTGGACCCCTGTCTACCTCTTGTGGGGTCTCCTTTAGACCAACAGACATACCCTCCAAAGAAACCAACCATAATCTCCCACTCTGTATCGCTGTCATGGTTAAAGATTTTTCCATCAAACAAGTCATGATAGATAATGGATCAGCCCTAAATCTGTGTACTCTAAAATTCATAAAATATTTGGGTCGCACTGAGGCTGATATAATGAATGATGTCATCACAATAAAATCATATGACAATCTGGAGTGTACTTCTAAAGATGCAATATCATTGCCCATTCAAGTGGGCCCAGTTATCCAGGATACATTATGTCATGTTGTTGATCTTGACCTCCCCTACAACATTCTCCTTGGACACCCATAGATTCATTCTATGCAAGCCATCCCATCCACCTACCATCAGTGCATCAAATTCCCATATAAAGGCACTAAGATCACCATCCGCACAGTTCCCAAGCCCTTCGCATACTGCAATGCATTGGAGACATCCTTTCCACATTCCAATCACCATCTCGGGATTGATATTGGCACCTTTGTTGCCAGCTCATCTCAAACCCATTCTGACCCAGAAACAATCCTCTCCTCCAACTTGTCCATGGTCAAGATCAACAACAAAGGTTTTGGTGAGTACACTTTATCTGATGCCTTCAAGTTGGAGCACTACCAATTGATCCTCACACTCAAGGCCGCCAACCTAATCTAAGTGAAATAGAATTAGAGACAACCAAGGCACTACAATTTGGTCCTACTACTTTTATATCAAAAGGTACTTTGACTAGCCAGGAAATGGCACCAAACATCAACCAATGGCTATATAAATATCCACCACCCAAGGACACAAGTCATCTCAATTACTTCAAAGATAAGTACCCCACAACGCACAAACTGGTGATAGAAAAATTGAACTACCAAGGAGGTGGCCTTGGTTATGAAGAGCAAGGAATGAAAGATCCTATTGTACCCACCTAACTAGAAAAGCACCTGGGCCTTGGTATGGGCTCTAACATGAATGGGGGCACCAATGAGTTCATCAGCTATTCCTCTTGTCGATCTCTTGGTGAAATCGCTAACATCGAAGATATCCCAGAAGAGAAAGTTGTGAGAGCTTATGACAATGTTTTTGATGATGAAACCTTCCTAGGAAATGTTGTCCTACAAAAAATTTCCATCCTCTTCATTGACCTTCCCCTCCACTATCCCGAACTCATAGATTGGGACCAACCAAGTGGCGTACATGTTGACGAGTTCCAAAGTGAGCATGCGCTCCTAAGCTTTATGGGAGAAACAAAGAAAAGTAGTGACTGGGGGCAAGACTCAGCATATGTATACAAACTGGACCCAAAGGAATACTTTGGGGAAGAGGAGAACTTTAGCCGCAAAAATGACATAGAAAATAAAAATAAAAAAGAGAAAAATTGATCCCCTAGTGAAAACCCCTCTAGGGAGCTATCTGATCATAAAAAAGTAAAAAAAAAGGGTGTATCCCCTAGTGAAAACCTCTCTGAGGCACCAGAGGATGAAGATTCTCCTCTTCCTCTTATCCAAGATTACAGACCTAAACAGTCATCAATTCTCATTGAAGAAGCAAAACCTGTTAACCTGGGTACCAAGGAAAATCCTGCCATCACATACATAGCAGCGTCTTTGTCTGAAGCAAAAGAAAGTGATCTTATCACATTATTAAAGGAATCCATCAAAAATTTCACATGGTCTTACTCCCACATGCTGGGGTTAGATCCCAACTTGGAGGTTCACCATCTAGCAGTGGACCCAAACATCAAACCTATCAAGAAAAAGCTCAAAAAGATGCAACCTAAAGTGGCACTACTTGTCAAAACAGAGCTAGAAAAATTACTCCAAGCCAAGATCATCTACCCCTTTGACTATTCTGACTAGATCTCTAATATGGTGCCCATCTCTAAGCTTGATAAATCAATCAGGATATGTACAGATTTTAGAGATCTCAAAAAGGCATGTCCCAAGGATGATTTCCCCTTGCCAAACATAGACATGATTGTGGATCTCACAGCAGGACATGAGATGTTGTCACTCATGGATGAATTTTCTAGATATAATTAGATCCACATTGCAGAAGAAGATTAGCATAAGATAGCATGCACAACCCCTTGGGGTACCTTCTTCTATAACATGATGCTTTTTGGCTTAAAGAATGCTGGGGCAACCTATCAAAGAGCCATGACTATCATTTTTCATGACATGATTCACAAGATCCTTGAAGACTATGTGGATGATATCTTGGCAAAATCAATAAAAAGGGAAGATCACCTAAATGTTCTAGAATGCAACTTTGACAGAATTGGACACTACTGCTTAATGCTCAACCCTAAGAAATGTGTCTTTGGAGTCACATCAGGCAAACTCCTAGGGTTTATTGTATACAGACAAGGCATTGAAATCAATCCAAAGAAAGTACAAGCTATCATAGAGATGCCTCCACCAAAAATACTCAGATAGTTACGTAGCCTCCAAGGAAAGCTACAATCTGTGCTCCATTTCATCTCTCAATTAGCAGACAAGTGCCAACCATTTACTCATCTCCTACAAAAGGACAACACATTTAAGTGGGATCCTCAATGCTAGAAAAGTTTTGATAAAATCAAAGAATACTTGGCTAATCCACCCATCTTGGTACCACCGGTACCTGGTCGAACACTCATCCTATACATTTCTACTACTACCATAGCACTAGGGGTGCTCCTCACTCAATTGAATGATGAAGGCAAAGAAAGAGCTATTTATTATATCAGTCAAACCTTAGTGGGTTATGAGATCAATTACTCTCCTATGGAAAAAGCATGTCTGGCAGTGGTCTTTGCCACTCAAAAACTTTGCCACTACATGCTTAGTCACACAACCAAGCTCATTTCAAAGGTAGATCCTCTCAAGTACCTACTCTCTCAGACTACACTTATAGGTCAAATGTCAAAATGGGTTATGTTGCTAAGTGAATTTGATATTCAGTATGTCGACAGAAAATCCATTAAAGGGAAAGTCATTGCTGATCAGATAGCCGAAGCACCATTGGTAGATGCATATCCTTTGGTCATAGAATTTCTAGATGAGCATTTGTACATGATATAAGAACAACGAATGTGGCAACTCTTCTTTGATGAGTCACACACAACTCATGGCGCAGGGGTAGGAATACTTTTTGTCACACCTCAAGGTGACTACATCCCCATGTCATTCAAATTAGGATTTCCCTGCACCAACAACATTGCAAAATATGAGGCACTAATTGCAGGACTTCGCATGGCCATAGAATGGAACATCATAGATATCTAGGTCTTTGGCGATTCCCAACTCATCATCAAACAAGTCCTAGATGAGTATCAAACCAAAGATGACAAATTGATGCCATATAAGAAGATGGTTGACAAGTTGAAAGAACACTTCCTCCACTTGTAGATAACACAAGTACCACACTTACAGAACAAAGCTACTGATGCAATGGCCACAATTGGCTCCCTTCTCAAGATTCCTCATGAATCTACACAATATGAATTCTTAGTTGAGCAATTACATGCTCCTGCTTATGAGAATGATGAATCGAATCATGTATGTGTCTTGGTTGGTCCCCAGTCCCTGTGGTACCATGATATCCAAGCTTACCTACAAAATGGTATCATATCTCCCCATCTCACTGCAAACCAACACCAAAACTTTATCCACAGAGCATCTTGTTACACCCTCATAGCCAATACCCTTTATAGTTGAGGTTATCACAATGTACTCTCTAGATGTCTAGATAAAAATGAAGTTGCCCAGGCTTTACAAGAGGTACATGCTAGAATCTACGGTGCCCACATGAGTGGCATGGTCCTAGCCAAGAAACTCCTACGTACAGGGTACTATTAGCCTACAATGGAACATGATGCTTGTGAGTTTGTCAAAAAGTGTCTACCTTGTCAACAACATGCCAATTTGATTCATGCTCCTGCTCAGGACCTTAGACCTATTGTGCCTTGTAAGAAATAAAAATGGAAGATCAAAGGAACATAAACAATCCAAGAGAGTTAGGAAATGGAGAAAAGTTACCATGAAGACTAGATCTAAGAGCATTCATCAAACGATCCAAAGACAAGAGAGACA
>MU226845.1:1828240-1839758 GCA_018584345.1 Thuja plicata
TTTGCTTAGATGCTTAACAAAGGAATATGGACAAGCATGGGATCAAGTATTACCACAAGCAAAATTTGCTTATAATGATAGTGTTAACAGAACTACAGGAAAGAGCCCATTTCAGATTGTCTATGGATTACATCCAAGAGGAGTTTGTGAACTCAAAGAACTAAAAGGACAAGGAGTAGTAAGTGGACATGTTGATGATTTTGCACAGTCCATGAAGGAGATACATGATCAAGTGAAGAAAAATCTGATTGAGTCAAATCAGAAATTGAAAGGAAAAGTAGATGAAGGAAGGAGAGAAGTCCAATTTTAGATTGGAGATCTAGTCATGGTCCATCTGAACAAAGCCAGATTACAGAAGGGGATACCTACTAAGTTACAAATGAGGAGAATAGGTCCCTGCAAAATTTTGGAAAAATATGGGCAGAATGCCTATAAAATTGATTTGCCTAACCATTTGGATATATCACCTGTTTTTAATGTGCAGGATTTGATTCCATACAAAGGACCAGTGATACCTGAGAGCACTCAACAGAAGGAGATAGGACAAGATGTCCAAGACATCCAGATGAAGCCTAAGACCAAGTTGTAGGCAGAGAAAATTCTGGATTCCAGGATTCAGAAGACAACCAGGCATAGGGTATATAGAGAATACCTAGTAAAGTGGTCAGGGTTACCAGAGGCAGAAGCTACCTGGTTGGATGAAGCAGAATGCAGAAGACATGGGATTGGTTCGGCATTGCTGCCGACCAGTTCGAGCTGAAATTTTCTCCTTCTCAGAGAGGGGGGAGTATGGTGCAGAGCACCATAGGGTATAGCTCAAAACCCTAGCCCCAACATTTTGATCAAGTTTTGGTATAAGTCTTTCAACGAGCAAGTCATATTTTGCCTAGTCGCTCAGTCGCGGAGCAGCAGAGAGCAGAACAAGGAATGCATCGTACACTCGCGAACCCGTTATGTGTTAAGTTTGTTAGTGCACGAGTGCGCGATGAGGAACTAGTCGCTCAGTCACTGACGGCTAGCAAGATGAGACAGTGCGTGACAGCACGACAAGGAGCTCATCGTCCAGTTGCGAGTCAATTTGCAGTCAGAGAAAACACGTAGTGAGTGCGCGATGAGTACTCAATCGCTCAGTCGCGTAGGCAAACAGTTCAGTCCTGGTGTGCGAGTGAGCGACACCCAATGCATCGTCAAGTCGCAGGTGAATTGACCATTAGTGAAAATGCATGGCGAGTGCGCGACAGATGATCATCGCTCGGTCGCGAAAGAAAAGGCAGCTCGAGTAAAGACACAGCGAGTGCACGACTGATCGTATCGCTCAGTCACCGAGATGGAGCCAGCTTGTCAGAATGAGTAGCGAGTGCACGGCTGATTGCATCGCTCAGTCGCCAATGAATTTCTAGCTCGTCAGAAAGTGCAGCGAGTGCGCAACTAATGTGCATCACCGACTTGCAGAGTAAAGAGCAGTCAGTGAAGATGCAGTGCGAGTGCGCGACATGAACTCATCGCTCAGTCGCAGCACAAAATGTAGCTCGTGAAAAAGAAAAGTGGGTGCGCGACTTGAGCTCGTCGCTCAGTCGCAAGGTAACAGACAAGTCATGAAAATGCATTGCGAGAGCGCGACGAGCAGGTCGTTGCTCAGTCGCAGAGTAAAATGTAAAAGGGGACTTTCATGCGCGACTACGCGATGGGAAAACAGATCGGTCAGATGGTCAAATATGCTGACGTGTCAGCAGGAGAAGACATTGAAAAGTCTTAACTGCCAAATCAGAAAGGAGAATGACATGAAGGAAAAGAGTGTCGACCATGCAGAGAATGTAAAGACAGGTTGCAGACGAGAATGAAGAACAGAGAACAGCTGGAAAGCTAAGATCGACAGGTAACCACAAGGGTTACAGAATCAAGGAGAAGCCAGAGATAAAGCAGAGAAGAAGAATTGAGAACGAGTTCAGTTAAGTTCAGTTCAGTTCAGATCAGAGACAGTTCAGATAGTTAGTTAGTTGCAGAGAATAGACTAGCAGAGGATTGTAATATTCTGTAAATCAATAGAGAGAAGTTTGTCTGTACTTTACGTGTTCTTTTGTTCTGAGTAGCTTACTGTAAAGTGTTGTTTTGTTTCTGTTAGGTAAATATGGGTGCTTCTTGACTCTGATAATCTATTCCATGGATTGTGACAGTCAAGAAGCATCCTCCATGTATATTATGCTTGTTTCTGTGTTTGTGTTGGATAAGAAGCTAGTCGAGTTTGCAGACAAGTCCTAGGCAAGCCTATGGTCCGGCTAGAGAGACTTGTAAGAAAGATAGATGAGTAAGAAGGTGCATGACTATAGGTAATTCAGTCATGAAGAGTAAGAGATAGTGAGGAGTAAAACATTTCAGTGGGGATGGAACCTAGGATAGAGGGAACAGAATAGTCCTTCTGGTTAGGGTCTGAGAGTAGCCCTAAGAGACTCAAGAGTGAGTCTAGAGAATCCTGAATTGAAGAGGACTCCAAGTGAGATTCCTAGAGTAGAGTAGGAATTTCAGAGAGTTAGGTGACCTCCCCATCACCTATGCCTACACCTGTACCTGGGCCTGATCCTGTCCCTATGCTGGTGGGGGCCCCTGTGGTCCCTGATCCTGTACCTGTGCCCCTATGTGAGGTCTCACCCGTCTTTGTGTCCTCCTCCTCTAACATACTATTGAGGTCTCTGGGGCATCCCCGATCTCTGTACCATCATCCACATCTAGGTCCCCTATTGGCTTCTCATGAGTAGCCACCTGAGCTATGTTGGTCAGTCTCACTGGTGTGTGTGTGTAGCCCACCATGCTACTTACTCTGGGGTCATCCCTACATCTATAATGTCTAGCCGCACCACAAAATCCAGCCATACCATGTCCCTCAAGGATGCCCTCACTGTGAGAGAATCCATATACCTGCCCCTTGTCCCTACCTTCTTGGTGACATGAGGATGTAAGACATCCTCTGCCACCACTCCCTGCTACATCCCAAACTGCTGCCTGACCCTGGATGGTCTGTATCTCTCTATCTAGTGGATGGTCCTCCCTAGTAGAAAGCAATCAGTCTAAATGTATGAGAGGTATAAAAAGTCCTCAAATCCATCCTCCACCCCTGCTACCTAGTCCATAGCCCCCCATGGCTCTCACAACCTGTATGGGGTCTAGCAGAAAACCTGTACCTCATCTAAAAGTTGTTGCCAGTATCCAATCTAGCCAATGGAGGTGTATCTCAGAGGGAGCCTGTATCTGTAGGCATACAGCTCCCTAGGCTGATGTGACTCCTAACCCTCATCAGTCAGAACACTGCAATGTGCTCCCAGGCCCACACTAACATCAGAGTCACCTTAGTACCCATGTTGCATGCCTCACGGTATGCAGCCATTTGTAAATCATGGTATATCTATCCTAGGACAACATACCCATAGCAATAAGAAGTCCCCTCCTCTAGCATCTGAGCTAGCACCCATGACCAACCCATTCCAAAACTATGTCCCACCAAATCTGCTAACATCCATCCCCTGATAAGTCCCGTAATATATAAAGCTATCTGTCTTAGTCTCCTATTGAATTTAGAGATGGTGAGAGTTCCAGCTGACATGGAGAGCATTCCCGTACATATGCATTGATTTGAGTGAACCAGACGACACAATCAACCAGTGGAGTATGACGCACCTGTGAGTATTCATAACTTGATCCTGTATTTCTGCAAAAACATTTATCATTTTTATCATTAGTAGCATATTTTTAGGCATTTTAGAACAGTGTTTATCAAGTGTCGCGTGAGAAAATAGTTTCCTCACACCGGGGTTGATCGCCTTTCGCGCTAGAAAACTATTTTCTCACGTGCTTTGGGGTTTCTATGCGCGGGCCCCTCATGAAAGATTGTGTGAAGTTTTCGCATGAGACGCGTGAGATTCCTAGAATCTCAAGCGCAAAGCCATTTTGCATCACACAAAATTTCCAGAAGAAGAGGATCCTCGCATGAGAAAACAGTTTTCTTGCATGAGAAAAGGCAAAAGACAAAAAAATTTTAATTTCCTTTATCACAAAGTCAGCTAGTTGAATTGTATGTCGAGTAGATTCATAGCTACATGTGTTGTCTTTTGCTTTGTAAATCATCATTGTTGAGGTACTGATCCCATTTTGTTCTTTTGTGTTGCAGGTTGATCTCCTAGATATTGGTTTTAGATCCCATCATCCTGTCATGGGCGAGCTGCTTCAGAGATTATTAGATGCTGATGGGGCCCACATTGATGGGTTGGGGTTGACATATCTACGTGATGTACCTGATATTTGGGTAAATCATGGATTACTTGGTGCTTTAGTTGAGTGTTTCCATTCGGAGATGAATACCTTCCACTTGCCACTAGGAGAGATGACTGTGACTTTGGAGGATATCTACTGGATACTGAGAGTACCTTTCCATGGAGCTCGCATTAAGTACTACACATGGCTGAGAGATGGGACACAGGCCCTGAGGGCCATATTTCAGGATCAGTTGGTATTGGGCCGAGCTATCTCCTGGGAGGAGTTGATACGCACATATGGCCAGGCTCATCCATTGGAAGTCATCTTGGCATTGTTTCTGAGTTGTCACTTGGTTCCTGATCATGGTCAGCACGGTTTGGAGTGTGGCTGGGGCATCATGCTCTAGAAGATGTTAGATGTTCCTGCAGTGACATATGGATGGGGCGAGTGTATACTTTCTCAGATGTATCATGAGATGCACAAGGTTGTGTATCGAGGTGCCCGCACTATGGGAGTGGGAGTTGTTATATTGCAGATCTGGGTCTGGGAGCACCTCCCTGTATGTAGGCCAATTTTCTAGGATACATGACAGCCACTAGAGCCATATATTTACAGATATGCTGGTCTGATGACCTAGCCCACAGTGGGTAAGACTGAGTAGTGGCGAGGACATATAGACGATATGGCTGCAGTCATATGGCGACCATGGGCTGCTACTAAGGTTTGGGATGACACTCGCCATGAGTTGTCATACATGTTCTATTCGTACCCTCTGATAGGGCATACCATGGTAGTCATTGAGTGATTCCTACTTACACATGTGTTACGTTAGTTTGGGAGGCTGCAGGATGTGTCTCTCGAGTATTGCACATATGCCTGATTCGTCGATGAGACAAAGAAGGGGTGGCAAGGAGTGTTAGACAGGGGGCACAGTATGATAGATGCCTAGGTACCACCATCTCGGTGGGATTACATGGCAGCGATTACAGATGCAGGTGTGACTCCTACATATAGAGATCATCTTCTAGCTCATCCATTTCTGAGGTTCACATCTCCAGTGGGCCAGATTCCTCCAGTGGTGCAGCCACCACCACAGTAGCAGGCACAACATGGTCCAGGACAGTAGCCAAAGGGACAGTAGCCACAGCAGCCGCCTCTATAGTAGCAGGATAGAGTGGTATGACCACGGACACAGCAAATTGTGATTCTTGAGTGGACTATGGGATCAGATGCATGTGTTGGCCCTAGTGGTAGCTAGGACAGGGCTACAAAGCAGGGTGATGACACTGCCATGGCCGATGCAGTTACAACTGATGCTCCAGCAGGCGGCCAAGTGGCCCAGTTATAGGAGGCTCTCTGCAGAGTGAGGGAGAGAGTGAGATAGATGCAAAGGGAGCGAGATGACCTTAATATCCAGGTGGTTATTAGAGATACTCAAATATCTGAGTGGGACTGGGAGGTCCAAGAGCTGTGTGAGGCACTGTTGAGAGCATAGTTAGGTATCAGATACGAGGCTTCTTAGGCATATTATTACTATGTGGCATATACTCTTGCAGTTCCTGAGGTTGCAGATCAAATTCTTCCATTTTCAGAGTATGCTGGTGCTCGGGCTGTTCCACTGGGACCACCTCCAGCAGGACCACCTCCAGCGGGTCCACCGCCACAGTAGCAGGGGATGCCCCCACCTCCACCTCCTCTAGGTGGTTAGGTTATGATTTAGTTTGTACCACCATTTTGACCCATTGTGCTCGAGTATCACCCTTGTATATTTGGACCGATCGATATATATATGAGCTCTATTTTTGGCATCATTGTACATGTGTATATATTGTTTTTAGATTTGTGCATGAGATGATTTCCTATATGATTTAGATGTATGGATTAGGAATGCAAATGTTTATGCATATGTTTTATTGATGTATGAAAATGCTATGGTAAATGTTAGATGGATAATTGCTATGTATGATTTGAGTTATGCTTATAGTGGATGCACATGGAAAAATGGATATGTATGTATGAAAATGGATTTTATGGAAATGCAATGGTACTAATCATCTCATGCAGGGACTTCACAATATACAACAGATACTAGCCAAAGAAGGATGCGCACAAAGATCGAGAACGAGGATCGGACACTCATGTAGTCGAGAAGAACCATGATGAAAGATGAGGACCTTAAAGAATGAGAAGACAAGTGAAGAGAGCACCAAAAATTCTATAATGCAAGCTTAAAATGTGAATGCAAGCCTACAATACAAATGCAAGCCTAAGCTAAATGCAATCTTAGGACTTTCATTGTTGGACTCATCGTATTTATCATCATCGGGTGCTTTGGATCATCAGAGTCATTATAATCCTTACTGGTGCCGCTGCGACCATAAGAATATGAATATGACTTTCATCGGATAAAATATAGGAAACCAATGTAAGCACCAAAGGCACAAAAGCCAAGGTGACCTGAACATTGTTTCCAGTTTGATATAGTAACAGTTCACAAGTAAACAAACATAGCAATAACAGTCAAGGAGATAGTTCCAACCTCCCATTGGCATACAAATAAACAAGATCGAGGGATGTGAGGCTTTTCCACCTTAATGTAGAAGCTCTTATCACATACACCCTATTCATTTGACATTTCCAGATCATTGAAACCAAACCAACAAGAAGTAGACAAAGAAAAAATCAATGAAATCCATGAGAACAAACATCATACTAAGAAGAAGTCAATCATAACTCAGCATGTTTCGAGGTTTACGAGTGTGTCTATGTTTAGGGTGTTGAGAAACACCATTGTTCTTGTGAGTGAAAATGTGTTTGATTGCTATCAAGAGATGTTTACGTTACGAGAAATCTGAAGTGTGTTGAAAAAAATAGACGTCCCAAGAAGTTGAATTTATGTTATCGACCACCCCATCGTTCACAACATCTCTATTTTTGTTGGGGTTACCTTTGTCTTTGGATGATGAAAAATTATGCTTGTTATCCTTATATAAGGTTAGTTCACCCTTCTTAACCATAAAGGCTTCTATTCTCACAGCCTGTTTAATCATACTATCAAAGTTAAGGGGACCTTGAAGTTGGACTTGATACCCGAAGTCAGGAGTGAGATTATCCAAGAATATGTCAAGTTTCTCGGACTCGGGTATTTTGTGGGGGTACTTTGTACAAAGTTGTCTCCATCTTTGGAGAAACATCAAGAACGGTTCCCCTTGCTTCTGTTTAAGGTTGTAGAGATCCCTTATGTTAACAGGATGTTGAATATTGTGAGAATAGTGTTGCATAAAAAGATTAGCAATTTCGTCAAAAGTCTTGATGCCAGTGGGAAATCGTGAGAACCATTCCATAGTGGGCCCACCTAAACTTCATGGGAAAAGATGCATCAAATACATTTGATCATGCATAAACTCCATTGAAAAGGCACTGAACTCTCTCAAATGATCCTGAGGATCAAAGGTGCCTAGATACTTGTCATATTTTGGAAGTTCTACACCTTTGGGAAAAGGTTGCATAACAATACTCTTATCAAACGGAAAAGGACATATTCTTTCCATTGTGAATTATTGCGTAGGGTTGTCCTTTTCTTTCATAAGTTGACTAAGTTGTCCTTGTATGTCATGAATCATCTTATGCATCTTAGAAGATTCAATTTCTTCTTCTTTAGTGATAAGTGTATCTACTTGGAATTTCGCGGGTAATTTAACTCCTTGATTTGCTAAGTCTAGGAATTATTTTTCATTGTCTTCCACAAGGAGTATCTCCATCATTTTGATAAGAGCTTTATTAGACTTTGCTGTGTCTATGTCATTCTGAGTGATAGGGTCATCGTCATTGCCAATAATTTCATAAATACTTTGAGTTTGGTCTTGACCCTGGTGTTGCTCTTGACCTTGTTCTTGTTGAGATTGGTCTTGGCCTTGTGTGTAATCGAAAGGACATGTCATATTGTTAACTTGAGACTGGTCTGTATGTACTCTTGTAGTATTGGAGTATGAACTCGTAGTCGACGTGCTCTTTGGTGAATCAAAAGGATTGAACTATGAAAAAGGGTCACTAATGTGACGAGAATCGTTAATAGGATCAACCCAAACAGGTGGTTTCTTCGAGATAAAAGGATGATGTTGATCTTGAAACAACGGATTAGAACAAAACTGAAATACTGGTTTTGGATTCAGAATTAAGTCCGCACTTAATGGGGAAGAGGAACGTGATGATCCATCTTGATTACTCGCTTGAATAACAGGTTCAGAATGAGCTTTGCCTTGATTTCTAGGTTTACTTTTAACTCTTTCAAAACCTCGTATAGGAAAGTTAGTACCGCTCCTAGTTGTAACAGGCATAGATGAAGCTGGTACAAGAGGAAACTTAAGATTTGACTCAGAACTCTATCTCTAAAGGTATCAAAAAGACAAGGTAATAGGCTAGAACAGCCGAGGTATGAGATGCACCTGGCACGAGTCGTCGGAAGTATGGCTAGAACACCCGAGTAATGACTATCATGTCGCAAGGTACAAAACATAAGAAACAAAATGGAGAAAAAGAGACAAGACAAGTTTGAGTATGAATCAGTTAGTTTATAACTCAGAACAACTAGTTTCAATCCGCAGACAATGAAGGAACAAGCATTCAAATCCAGACAAGAGGTAGATAAAATAGATATACAACTCAGTTTCAAGGTAAAGACAAGGTTTTGAGACACAGTGAGAACTATTCTCTAACAAAATATCCAGGATTAAGACAGTTTTAGGAAAATGAAATTCAGCGATCTCTGTTTCAAGGTGACAAGCATTTGTTTAAAGACACAAAGTTTCAATCAGGTAGTGACACAAACAGTAGTCAAAAACAATTCCACCAAGGACAAAGAAAATTGGTAGAAACATGGGAAGTCTTTGTTTGAATGATAGAATGGATAGTTTAAGACTCGAGAACAAACACTCAATTATCCCTACAAAGAAAATTGGTTGAGAAGACAAAATCTGTGCCCCGCTGTCTTATGCGTATGCGTTCACCTCACACAACAGTGTCACCCTCAAAAAAGCGCCCGTGTTTTTGGTGTTTCCAAGGACTAAGTATATATGTTTTAAGGTAACCCTTAAATAGGGGCCAGCATCATATACCCCTTCAAACATCTAGGTGCATACCTATGTTGAGAATCTAGGGGAGAGATTCTTGCCTCTCCCTGTGCACAGATTATGCCTCCTTTCGGAGGTGAACCAGGTAGGCATCTAACTAAAAGAGTGTTTAATAGGCTTCCATTCACAATAACCTTCGGTTCCTTTGATACAAAGCTATGGCCTCGCAACCAAACCAACACTTGTAAGTCACACACCCTTGCAAGCAAGGCTGGGAGCGGCACCGCTCAGTATGACAAACAAGGCTTTCTCATGATGATAGTCAAAATCAATGAGAAAGAAGTTACTATGGCTTTGGATTCTTTAGACTACAACAAAGTAGACTTTATTAGAGTGAGGTGGAATCACCGGCGAAAGGTGTGTACTCACTTGGGTCGTTCCTGGAGGTTCAACTTTCGGCAGGCCCTCTAAAGGTGACTCAACTTGGTTCGGATTCAAGAGTTTGATTTTCTGATTCTCTCAATGAGAGAAGAGCATACTTCTCTACCTTGGCACCTCACCCAAACACATCAAGCATGTTCATCACTGAGATAGTTTCACTCCACCAAATCCACAAGTCTTTGGGTTTTTGATTCTCTCAAAGAGAGAAGAGCATAATCCCCTAACAAGTAGAAGTGCTAAAGATTCACTTATCTTGCTTCGCTTCCCCAATTATCCTTCATGCTAGCAACATCTGGGTTTCAGATTCATTTATGGGCATCACTTCCATGTAATGAAGAGCCTATTTCTCTACATTGCTATCGGGATCCTTATGAAATTTTAACGAAGCCCTATTTAGACAATGTGAATGAAAAATAGTAAACAAACATGATGTTTTAATATTGTCTTTGACTATCGTCCTGCAAGTAAACCATTAGAATGTTTTATCCTTTGACAAGTGAACCTACAAACCACTATTATGCTACAGCAGAAAACTAGAAACAGTAAAATCAGAGTAGAAACAGAAGTCAGAACAGATAAATAACAGATTAAAAATTTTGCATTTTAAATGTCTGTCACTGAAAGTTTGTGCGAGAAAGTACTTTGTCGCGCGTGAGCAAGTGCTTCGACGCGCGCGAGAAAACTATTTCTTCACATGAGAAAGTGCTAAAAAAGCAAATATTCATGTGGCTTGATGCAAAACTTCACGCTGTTCAATGCAAAACCTCGCGCAAGAATCCATACCATTGCAGTACAGACGTACGACAGAGTCTAAAAAATACAGTCAACAGATTTCAAAATGAGGCCAGAAATTGATTTTTCTACCCCACGGTGGGCGCCAAAATGTTGTATGCTGAATGTGGACCTCTTAATTCAACACAAACACAACATAGTCCTTACACAATCAATGAATTTCACAAAAACAAACATGAATTGTTTGTTTTTCAAATGCGATTGAAGCGACCTGTTGCCTCCTAATTAGATGTGATTATTGAAGTATACCCTCAGAAGGAGAGCCAACAACCTAACCATTGCTAACATGGAGGATTTAATAGTGCAAGTAAATGAAGAAAGCCATTATCTATGAGAAATATGCATCTAGTTATGAGAAAAATTTCTTTTAATCTATGAATTAAGACATGATTAAGGTATGAAGATGAATTGCATTTAGTCTAAAAATGAATTTGCAAATAGCTATGGAAGTAAAAGTGCAATTGATCTAAGAAATTGAATGCTTCTATTATAGAAAGGAAAGTACTTGTAATTTATGAAAGAAATTCTTTTTAAGATAGAATTGGATTAGCAAATGAATCTAGAAAACTTTAAAGCATAAGATTGAATTGTTAGCCCCTAGAAATAGATCATAAATGAAATCTAAACAATGTTCAATTCCAAATGAAATATACTAATTATGCAAGAAATGAGATAAAAGCATGAAATCAAAGTAAATTTGCCTATATTAATGATGCTCAAAACAAAATTCCTCCTTAATGAAGAAAAGAGGTCCAATTTATAGAAAACCATGGAAAGAGGATGAAGAGTTTCTTGAAAAGAAACATTTGTCTCTTCATTCTCCAATTGAGACAAATAAGCAAAAATTATTAAAATAAAAGAATGAATTATTGACACATAAGTGTCCTTTCACATGGAATTATGGAATTCCCTTTTTGAGGATAATTCATTCAATAATTAAATAACCTTTCAATTCCTTTTATGTATATTAG
>MU226845.1:1857171-1870167 GCA_018584345.1 Thuja plicata
AAAAGAGGCTCAATTTAACCTCTATCTGATTTAATTTTCCTTTAAAGAATGAGAGAGCAATATTGACTCTTTTGATCTCATCTCCCACTTCAGTTACTATTTCAGGAAAATCTGGTCTTATGGATTGCAAAGATGACAACTTCTCAAATAAATTTTCCCTAGCAGACCACTTAGTAATGTAAGGGTTTAGAATGGCATGGTATCCCATTACCTCCGTATGCAAAGCTGGCAACTTATTGTATGTATTGACTTCAACATCACTTTTATCCTTTATAATATCAATTCTATGTTGTAGTATGCCTTTCAATGCCTTTAAAGCAATTGCATTTCCCTTTTCTTCATCTACCTTTTGTTCCACAGCCTCCTCTGATTTAGGCTTATCTTCAATTTGCATTGGTAGTGGTTGTGCAGGTACATATACCACCTCAGGCTTTGTCTCCAACTCCTCCATTAATTTCTTTACCATCTGATCCCGCTGGTATAATTTTATGTGGCACATATCCCTGTCCTTAGACAATGCACTTGTTTCTTCCAACAAAGTACTATATCTCTCAGATAATTGTTTAGTCTTGTCTTCATTCAGGTGAGCCCAGTTTGTCATAATTTGGGAGATTTCTAAGTCCCCTGTGTTTTGTACAGACTACACCATTTGATTGCCCACCATATTTTCTTGAATATTTACTAATTGGGGCTTTTGGTCTTTTGGGCTTAGGCTCCACATTGCAAAAGCCTAGGATTTTGGGCTATACCCAAATCTTTTTATCATATCTCCCATCTGGACCTCGCTAGGCATTTTGAGATCTGGCTGTTTTCTAATTTGGTCTATGATAAAGGCAGATGCCAAATCCCATCCCTCAGCCAATAATATTCCACTTCCCAGCACCATCTTCCTAGCATCCTCGGGTGAAATGTCCTCATTTTCAAGATCATAATTCTGTAAAGCTACTAGGGCTTCATCTGTTATTGTCTCTTTTCCATCCACAGTTAATTGGGATCTGAGCTGCTCTATTTTATGCCATCTTAGGAAGTCTTTAAACTCCTCTGTTTTAAAAAAGCTATCATCACTTAGAAATTTTTGTTGATGAAGCAATCTTTCATCAACATAGGCCTTGAGTGGTATCTCAACTTCATCATCTAGGTCAGGCTGTTGTTTCTTCCCTTCCCTGATTGCTTTTCTCAGGTTATGATTATATAACCTAGTGCCAGGTACTAAGGCCTTAGCCTTGTCTTTTTTCTTATTTTGTCCCTCCATTGAAGGCTGCCCTAATTCCAATTTCTACCTCTTTGCAGTAGGCTCCTCTACATCATCATGTTGGGTAGCAACTGTCAGATCTATAATGTGACCCTCTGCTCCCTGCAACTATGGGATCTCAGCCATTTCTTGCTCTGAGGCTTGTTGTGGTGAAGGATACATAGTAGGACGTGCATAATCACTATCACTACCACTATCATATTCTGACTCTGAGTGTTCAGGAGTCTGAGCACCTTTCTTGTCTAGGACTATATCCAGTTTCTCTACAAGCACATAATAGTTCTCTATCATGGCCTTAATTCTATCAAAATATGGGATATCAGGGTAAAAACCCCTGAAAGACAACCCATTTCTCTTTATTTTCTTCTCCAGCTTCAGTAACTCCTAGATCCTCAGTCTTCTTGTATGAATGTCATCTTCATCCAAGATGTTCCTTGTTGCATCCTTTTCTATGCACTCACAGTGGACATTTGTATTAGGGATTGTAGGAGTATACAATTTTCTAACCCCTGTCATGAAGCCTTCTGGATCAATGTATCTATAAGGGGTTGCCCCCATCCTGTATTTATCCAACCATTGACCCACTACATCAATGGCATTCTTGCCAATTATAAAGTTGAAAATCTTGAATTGCCTAGGGGTTATAGTCCCCTTCTTGTGCGGTGCAAAGTGCTCATTATCTGTTAATAATAACTGCCATATGAATTCCATTACAACCACTCTTGCAGGCACATGATATGGTAATAAATGAGGTGGGTGAATACACCCATATACTCTGATAATGGTATAATTATCTTCCAAGAAGAAATCACCCCAATTATATTTTCCAGGCCAATTATCTGTATAATCACAGGGCTTGAGCAGTTGTATGATCTTCAATGGGACTCTTGTCCTGCTTGTTCCCAAACTCTGCACCATTAGATACACAATCCAATTTTGAAAAACATAGTAGTCACACTGCCTAGAAGTGTAATTCGAAACCCTCACCCAAAATTGGATGGGATTTGGTGTTGACTGGTAGAACCTTTGAGGAGTTAAATTATTAACATCCATGATTACAAAATTGAAGTACAAGAGGAGATGCATAAGGACTGAGTAATGCAAAAATTTAGGCTCCTTCTCCTTTGGATTCTTTAGTATTTTCTGGGTTGCAATGAAACCCTCATGCATTTCATCAATTATGTGTTGTATATAATCATAACTGGTGCTTGAATGCACCTCTTGTAAGTCTAGCACCATCATCAGAATGCGAACATTGATTTTTTCTGCATCTCCATCTCTCTGTAGCACTCTACACAAAGAATAAGAGATTTAATTAATGTAGAAGTGTAGATCCTTATAGTAATATGGATTTGGCTTAGCTATATGATCTAAGTACTTTTTTATTTCTTTCAACATGTGTTTCTGCAATAAGCCTTTAGCAATACTAGGCTTCAAACTATACCTCTTCTCCTGCTTTGTCATGTCAATTTTAGTAGATATGGTGCTAAATAAGACAAAAGCCTACATGAATGAGTTTCTATTCAAAATTAAAAGGGCAGTTCCATCATCCCTTTTGATGGTCTTTGTCAAAACATCATAGTGATTGGCTAGGTCTAAGAATATGTCTATATCTAGGAAGACATCAGGAACAAGTAACCTAGCCAAACCACAGGTCCAAGGGTTTGATACTGGGATGGGCTTATGAGAATTCTTACAAAAATAATTGAAAAGGGAGAAACCTGTTGTGCCTAGAGTCACAACATCTCAAATGTCCTTATACTCATCAAGGATAACATTAGCATTAGCCTTATTATTCTATGTTGAACCAGGCAGGAGACGGAGGAATTCATCAGAAAAACTCACCTTTCCTTTCTGTTCCTCTTCACTTCCTCCACTTGTTGAAGAAACACTCATAGCCCCGCTCATACTTGAAACACCTTGAATCTCTTTCTCCTTAATGATATTGAAACAAATCTATCTCAGAGATTAGCTGACCGTCCTATGCATAATTTCCTAAAATTTAGAACTCTTTGATCAACTTTGGAAACACTGCAACTTGAGAAAAATATCTCTTTTCTGAAAACTTAACAACTTGGGCTCTGAAAACTGAAAGCACGTTGAATAAAAATGAATGCACCATCAACTCCTTATAGCCATCATTCATAGTACGCAGCTCATAATTTAGAAACATCAGTTCTGTCATTAATTTGTCATACTGTGAACTTGAATGAAAACCTAGCCGTAGTTCCATCAGCTTGACAGGAAATCAAATTTTTAAAAATCAATCCTCGAAAAAATTATATAACATTTAAAAGAGCTGAAATGTCACACTGTGATTCATTAACTATCTTACATCTCAGCTACTCCTTTTGCATATTAATCAAAATACAAGCCTGTGATTGGTTACTGAGCGATTCATACTATCATATCAAAAAAACTGTCGTCATTTTTTAGATTTTGGGATCAAGCGACTGCACGAATCCATAAAGTCTCTTTGTCACGGGCCTCTGTCACTAACCCATGGTTTATCTCGAGACATAGAGACAATGCATTTTCTTACCTTTGGCTGACCCGAATCAACATCTGGCGATCACACGACCCAAATAAAATCATAGTCGCGCACAGTTAAGACTAACTCATTACTTTTTCTGAGACCTTGCGACTAACTGTTTCCCTTAACTTCTTATGGTTATCTCATAGTCACTGAGTGTTTCTGTTTCATGGCAAGACTATGTGACCACACCTAGTTGCCCGATTGCGGAATACAAGTACTGAATGTTTAGTTTTACCATAACAGGTCACATGCACCCTTTTTCCACTTCTGACGACTGTGCGACATACCTTAATTTCCAAGTCGGGAGGACTTTTTCCTTTGGGCACTTTTCTTCTCAGACTTTACGACCATCGTTAGATCGTCTGATCTGTTTATCCTACGGCTGTCGCTTAATCACCAAATGTTCATGCATACCCTCAAATCTTTCTCAGACATCGTGACTGAAAGGAAAGTACTTAGTCTCATTTTCGTTGAGTCCATTTTCTACTTCTGGCGATAATGCGATAATGCATTATACTAAACCTCAAACGGTCAGTCATGAAGTCTCGGTCAAAATATCTTAACCGCTGTTCCATCTCGAGACCTCACGACTAAAGGCCTTGCTTAACTTTTTAACTTTGGATTCATTTGGCGATAAAGCGACATGAAGTAATCGCAAAGTCTGAAGACATTTTGAGAAGTAATCGTGAAGTCTGAAGATGTTTTGATAACTGTTGAGAATTTCTCATGATTACTTGACTAGGTAGTGGGTCCCTTCTGCATAAAGCTTTACAACATAGTTATCCTGCGACTACCAGACATGAAGAAATCACTGAGTCTCGTAATGCCAAAGGAATATGCTAAATTTGAATGAGACCACGCGACAAAAGGAAAACGTGAAGTTGGGAAGACTTATGGAATATTCGTTTGGAGTAATGCGACAAGGTGATTTAATTAAAACACATGACCTAAGTGGATAGAAAAAGTAACATCGAAACAGAACGACATGACCTAGGGTTTGTTTTAACATTTAACATTGGAAGACTTAGGGTTTTCAGGGTTTTGCAAATTGAGTTAGGTTTAGAATTGAAAACCTAAAAACTTGACATAGGTAAGGCCAAAAGGAATGAGAGATAGCTGACTTGAAACCACCAGATCACAGAGAAAAGGACAAGGAACCAGGAAAACTGCCAAAACAAGAAATACAACCAACAAGACTGATGTCTTTGAAGATGTGGGTCTGGGTCTGATGTCTTCAAAGATATCGGTCCAGCACTGTCGGCTCCAGAGATGTTGATCTGGGGATTAGCGTCTGTGAAGACATCGATCCAGGGATCGACGTCCTTGCAGACGTCAATTTGAGAATTGGCGTCTCCTATTGGAAATGCATTTTTCCCACATTAATGACCTATCTACCCCCTCCAAAGCATTAAATAACATTACTAACAATAAATGCAAGGTCCCAGATAGCTAACCCACCAGTACCGGTTGCTCGATGGGCCTCCCGTGTATCTGAATATGCTCTCCAAGCTGTCCATTCATCCTCTTGTCAGCCATCATTTCACTCTAGAGATCAAATTTTACTATTCACTATTAGCAAATGATCTTCTTTAACCCCCCCAGCCCCTCTTATATCCCCTATTTTCCCTAAAATTTTTCCCCACCCCCGTTTCACTGCCCCCGTGTATATTTTTGTGTATTGCATCCTGTTGTAAAGCTAAAATACGCATAAAATCTCAAAAACATTTAAAAATCGTGAAAAATCCAAAAAAAATTCAAAAATTCCAAAAATTCCAAAAACATCAAATATTCTCAAAAATCATGCAATAAACACTTCGTTCTTTCCGCATTGTTCCAGATCTTAGTTTTCAGCCACGATTCTACTCAGGCGACTATGACACTATTTTTTTGACCAAATCAATTTTGTGACCAACTGTCCTTGCTCCCCATCTTGGTTCATAGATTTTGCCAGCGAATATCTTTTAATCAAATCAAATCCAATCTCTGCCTGTCAGGATGCATCCTTCCGACGTCGGCTTATCAAATCCTTCATCAAATCAATCATGTTCATGGAAAGAACTTTGGACTGAATGACTGCTTGGTCATGAGGCCTTCTTTATTGATGTTATCTTTTTGTGTCAGTTTACACCTACTTTCCACTACTTCGATCTCCTATATCTTGGTGCGCTGTGACTAGTCGTTACTGATCCATGTGTCTTTTGTAGTGTGCTTTTGTTTGAGCATCAAGTCCATGCAAAGGAATCTTATCATCTGTGTTTTCTAACACCTGATGCATACCTCCTATTGCAATATCAAAATCATATGCGCTCTCCACACTTTTACACACAAATGGATCCCCAATGCTCTTTAGCTGCATTTAATCATCTTCGCATTTTCTTTCTTAGCTGCATTATTAATTGCATTTCTGAAGGCTTCTATTTATTCCCTCCATTCTCTTCCTCCTTCCCGTTGCATCCTTTTTTGAGAAAATTGCACAATGTCATCTTTGTTGTGTTCTTTTCTCGAGGGGGTACAACCCCGTACCATTGTTGCTTCAGCATGACTCCTAGAAACCCTCTTCCTCTAGGGAAACTTATTTTCTTGTCTTTGACAAAACGTCACTTGCGATGCCACATCAAAGAGGGGCAAAATGTAGATGTCCAAAAATATTAATATTATTATTAATATTATTTTCCCTCTTATTCCTCTAACTATTTAATGTAATCAATTAAATAGCTTTCATTTGCTAGTATTTATCAATAGTTTAAATACTATTCCAATGTATTTTATTTAAATACATTTATCTCATGAAATTCCCTTTTGAATAAATTTACATCTATTAAATCCTCCATTTTCCTGATTCTTCTAAACCATAATTTATTCAAATTTGATTAGAATAATACCCTAAAACCCTAGCTATGAACCTATTAATCCTACCCTAAAGCCTACCCTATTCCTACCCTACTCCCATCACCTCATTCCCTAAGTATGCTTCCACACCTAACTATCCTCTAACCATGATTAATGGGTGATTCCTAACCTTTTTAAGGCTAATGGAATACTCACCCAAATGCGGAATTTCTCTCCAAAATTGGCACCCATTCCTCTTTAATTCCCTCTTACAACTTTGTCTCTTCTTTTGAAATATTGAGCTACTCAATATTAATGCCAATTTTGACTAAAAAATGGCCATCTTTTCAAGTTCATGTGTCTCCTATGTGGCTCTTATGTGGATGCCACCTAGGTGCCACTTCATCCAAGCCTCTTCCTCTCTCCACAAACTCTATAAATAGAGGCCTTCTCCTCTCGCACTTTTATCTCTCATTTGTGCATTGTTATTATGTTAGAATTGCTTTAGAGTTCATAGTCATTTTCATGATAATGTTCTTAGTTTCTAGTTTTTATTCTTTTCATGCTTAAGTCATATATAAATCACATGCTAGGTTCTAAATTAGGGAATGAATCTTATTTTCTACATAGCATATGCATATCATCTTTATAACTAGCTTAAAATATCATCTTCTTGAAGAAGATTTTGAGACTAGTTCCTCATACTAGCTCTTGAATCTTCTTGTTGTGATAATCTTGCATTGCATTGGGATCCATAACATTTTGTGTGTTTGAGAGAGCAAACCTACATTCAATCTAAAGAGAAAATCAAAATGAGTAGAATAGGGTGCATTGTTTACTTATTTTTAAACTCTATCTGATGTTATGTTGAATTCTATGTTGCTTGCTTGCTCCTTCATGATTCTTAATTGATTATATGTGCTAACCCACTAATGTTTGCATGTTTGAGCTTGCTCCCAATAGGTTGAAGGATTCCTCATACTACACATACTATTTCTTAGCTCAAAATGATTATAGATTTTCACAAGCACAAAGTACATAATGATGCCCCACAAAGCTTGCGACTTAAGTAAATCATCATTAATTTGATGCTTCACATAGCTCAATGTCATCGTCGTACCCGTAATCAGATCATCATTAATCATAATGATTAATGCAAATGACCTCACTTGCCTTATGATTAACCCAGTCATAATTGAGTAATAATCCCACCTCATTATTAATTTTTGCGTTCCCATGCCACTTTCATATGACATCATTCTTTACACCAATATTGGCTAGACAATCAGCCAATTGGTTAGTTTCTCGATAATTATGAGATACATAAAATGAGGTAAAATTTGAGGCTACATTAATTATCTTAGCAATTATATGTTTAATACTCCATGATGCCTTACTCTTGCCTCAAATATTATTAATAATATTTAAGAAGTCTCCCTTTAGCCAGACTTTCTTACAGCCCAGTTCCTCTGCCAGCAAAATAATGTTGAGTGCAGCCATAGCCTCTGCCCTATGGTTACATTGAATTCCCAAAGGAGAGGAAATTGCACCGACACAATTACCATTCTAATCTCTTATTATGCCTCCTCCTCTAGCCGTTTCTGGGTTTCCCTTCGCGGCCCCATCAAAGTTATCTTTAACCCAACCTTCAGGGGGTGAAGTCCAAATTGCCAAAGATCTCTGATTGATATGACTATCATTTCTGTCACTTTCCCTCTTACCAAATTTAGACTCAGGTTTAAAGGAAGAGAAGTTTTCTTCTAGTGCCCTACAAATTTGGTTTCCTACCACTTCAGGAGAAGCCTTCTTTTCTTTGAAGATTCTATTTTTGTGCTCTTTCCAAATTCTCCAGCACACATGGGGAGGGATAAGGAACCAAAGGTCTTTGTCAATAATGTTATGAGGTAGGTAGCTCCATTGAGAGATAAAATCCTGCAAAAAAAAAGTAAAACACCAGTAGATATGCCATTTTCTAAAAATGATATCCCAAACTTTACAAGTAAAAGGGCAGTGGAGCATGATATGATCACAAGATTCAGAGTTTTCAAAACAAAGACTACATCTATTAACTATGTTTATACCCCTCCTAGAGAGGTTATCAAGAGTCAGCGGTTTATTTTGATTTAAGAGCCAATAGAAGAAATTGATTTTAGGTATGAGATTTTTATACCACACAAAAGAGCAAGGAGGCCTTTCCTTTCTATCAGAAAGAATATTAACAACAAAGGTCATAGTATAAATGCCATCAGAAGTAGGATTCCACACAATCAAATCTTGAATGTTATCTTTTATGTGCCAGGTCTGAAGCTCATGCTGGAGGGAAATGAGACTAAGATCAATTTCTCCCAGATTCTTCTAGTTGTTGTCTTGCTAGTAATCAGTAACTTTTGTGCCAATAGATTCTTTTCTTCTTTCAATAATTTTCTTCCAGTCTTGATTGGTGGACAGAGGCACAAAGTGGATCCATTCATCATCCCAGAAATCAATTCTACAACCATCTCCCAACTTCCATCTTTTACCTTTGACAATCAGGTTTTTGGTAGATTTTATACTATTCCAAGTGAAGGAACCATTAGTACTGTTGTCTTCACCTATAAAGTCCTCCAAAGAATTATTAAGGAAGAGATATTTACTTTTAGGGCTCATTTGGCAGCAGGAATTGGACCATAATTGGCACTATCTAATTCTAGATAATGCCAAATTCCATGTTTGGGTCCTTGGGAAAAAATGGAATTGGAATTATGAAATTCTCATTTTTCCCCCAAAATGGGAATATCATCTTCCACCTAAATAGGTGGAATTGGAATTTCAAATTCCAATTCCAATTTTTACAAAAGCAAATTTAATATTTCGTGGGATCCATGACTATAAAGATGTATATTATATTGCTATAAGGATGTATATATATACATGTGTGTATATACACATGTGTATATATATACATACATGTATGTGTGTATATATACATACATGTATGGTGTGTGTGTATATACACACATGTGTATATGTCTATATATACACATGTATGGTGTGTATATGTGTGTATATATACATGTGTGTATATATGTGTATATATACACAAATGTGTGTATGTGTGTATACATGGATACACACTTGTATGTGTATATGTATGGTGTGTATATTTGTGTGTATATACACACATGTATTTGTATATGTACACATGTGTGTATATACATAAATGTGTATATATGTGTACACACACACATGTATGTGTGTATATGTACACAAATGTGTGTATATGTGTGTATGTGTGTGTATACACACATGTGTGTATGTGTGTATATGTGTATACATGTGTGTATATACACACATGTATACACATATACACATGTGTGTATATATATACACATGTATATATATGTGTGTATACACACATGTATGTATGTATATATACACATGTGTGCATGTGTGTATATATACACACCATATTCAAAGAATTAAAAAATAAAGAATTAAAATTCCTTATGCATCTTCTCATTCATCTTCCCGGTGATCCAAATAGGTCAGACCATATTCTGGGTTTCATTTTGAGGATAAGCATCTTCCTAAATTAACCATATCTAGGATATAGTATTCCAGTACCCAAATGGGCCCTAGTTCCACTCTTTTTGATCTCCATAAATCCTCCACAAATATTTAGCCATGAGGGCTTTATTTACTTTTTTAATAGTCCGCAGCTCAAGACCTCCCAGCTTTTTAAGCTTACAAACTTTTTCCCAAGATACAAGGCTCATTCTTCTCTTTTCCTCAACCCCAGACCAGAGGAATCTTTTCTAAAATTTTATGGGGAATTTTAAATAAGCTCATTGCATAAACATGGAGATTCTGAAGAGTAGATTTCAGTAATTGGAGCTTTCCCGCTTTGCTGAGAAGCGCCCCTTTCCAACCAGAAAATTTATTGTTATATCTGTCAATTAGAGTGTGCCAGAAAATTTTCAGAGGATTGGAGAAAAGAGATAATCCCAAGTAAGAGGAAGGGAGTTTCCCAATGGCACAACCAAGAATAGTAGACATTTTCTTTTGTCTTTCTTCAGGAGTATTTATGAAGAAGATGGAACTCTTAGTCCATTTGACAAGCTACCTAGTAGCCTTAGTATAGATAGATAGACCTTTCTTCAGATTCCTGGCTTCTTTAATATTTGAATCTCCCATGATAAGAGTAACATCCACAAATTGCTCATGAGAGAAAATGAGTCTAGCTGAGGATGGTTGAATACCATTTATTTCACCTTTTTCCACCATTTTATGGATATACCTCCCAAGGCACTCAACAAGAATAGCAAAGAGGATAGGAGAGATAGGATCTCCTTGTCTTAACCCTCTGGTAGGTATAAAAAAAGTAGAGGAACCCCCATTAACAATGATAGAGGAAGAAAAAATAGTTACAAGTTGCATAATAATTTTGATGACCTCCTTGTTAAAACCAAAGGAAGACAACACCATCTATAGAAAATGCCAAGTGACTCTGTCGTAAGCCTTAGATAGGTCCAGTTTCATCATGAAGCCCTATTTTTTTGCCTTTTCTAGAGAATGGATATTCTCATGAGCCACGATGATAGAATCAAGGATTTGTCTCCCAGGAACAAAGCCATTTTTTGGGGGGGAAATAATATTCAAGAGCAACTGGAGCAGTTTGGAGGTAATAACTTTAGACATAATCTTGTATAAAGAATTGCATAGGCTGATAGGTCTAAATTATTCCACACTATTGACTCTTGGTTTTTTAGGAATAAGAACCAGGAAGGTAGAATTTAATTCCCTAAGAAGACATCTAGTACCAAAGAATTATTTAACAACATCCTAAACATCTTGACCAATAATATCCTAGAACTGCTGGAAGAACAACATAGGGAAGCCATCAGGGCCAGGAGATTTTTCTCCTTCGAAAGAGAAGACAACATTTCTAATTTCCTTGTTCAAAGGAATAGCTTGGAGCATTTTGTTGGAAGGTTCATTGACCAATTCAGGGATGACAGTAAGAATTTCATCCTGATTAGGTCTATTCAAATTATTATCCTTAGCTAGTAGCTCAGAGAAGTATCTTAAAATTTCTGATCTGATATCTTCCTCCTTCCGGATAGTTTTACCTTTTGATCAGAGATTACTTATCCTGTCAATAGCTTTGTGTTTCAAAGCTGTCATGTGGAAAAATCTTGTATTTTTATCCCCTGCCTTAAGCCAAAGAGCTCTAGATCTCTATCTCCAGAAAGATTCCTCCTTGGAGATAATGTTATGATAATTTGCAAGAAGAATTTTTTCCTTGATTTTAGCTTCCTTTGAAAGACCCTCCTTCTGGATGCTATTCTAAATTTCCTTATTTTCATTCGGCAAATTACCTTTATGATGGAAGATATCCCCAAACACTTCCTTGTTCCATCATTCCAGATTACTTTTAATATTGTTCAGTTTATTAGCCATTCTATACATTGCTCCCCCTTCAATAGTGTAATTCCACCATTCCTCAATCTTATTTTCTAATTTAGGGTTAGCTAGCCACATTATTTCAAATCTAAAGGGAAATTTCTTTCTTCTCTTGATTTGATTAATATTTAGGGATATGGGATAATATTCAGATCCAATACAAAGTTTGGTAGAAAGAGTGCAAAAGTACATAGCCAACCAGTCATTGGTTAAGAGGGCTCTATCCAATTTCACTTGAATTAATTCCTTACCAGTATGTCTATTAACCACGTATAGTCAATGCCCTCCAGGTCAATATCTAACAGAGCTTCCTCATTGATAAATTCCATCAAATCAGATCTGCTGTCCATTTGGGATTTGATCCCTCCCTTTTTTTCCTCATTCTTGAGAGGAGTGTTAAAGTCTCCCATAATCATCTAGCTAATTTATTGAAAGAAATTATGAATATCTTTCAATCTTTGCATATAATTCTGTGTTCCACCTCTAGTGTTAGGGGCATAAACATTGATCAAGTTATAGCTAAAGTTCTCCTTGAGGTAAATGATCTTGACCAATAAAATATTCTTTTCACTATGAATTAAATTTCACACAACATTTTTATTATTCCATAAAATCCCTATACCACCTGAATCTCCCTCAGAATCACCACCTATGCTCCCATAATCTTTAGACACATGCATTCTTTCCATTTTTTGTTTAGTCATTTTAGTTTCTTGAATGAGAAGAATATCAGGTTTTCTATCTCTAACCATATTCCTAAGAACATCCTATTTATGGAGGCTATTAAGCCCTCTTATATTCCAAGAGATGACTGTAGACGTCCAAAAGCGTCCTTATATTAATTTAATTAATATTCCCATAACATTATAGTTAAATTAATTATATTTGTTATATTCTTCTATCTATTTAATTAAATTTATTTAATTAAATATGATTC
>MU226845.1:1882771-1965755 GCA_018584345.1 Thuja plicata
GTATATACATATATATGTATATACATGTATATGTGTATATATACATATACACACATATATGTGTGTATATACATACATACATATATATATATATATATATCTGTGTGTGTACATGTACATTTATACATTTGTATATATAGATATACATTTATATGTGTGTATATATATACATATATATAAGTGAATATAAATGTATGTATTTATATGTACATATATGTGTATATATAGATCATCTTTCATTTAAATATATTTATATTGTCTTTCATTCCAAAATATGCATTTAGATGATATATATATATATATATATATATATATATATATATCATTTGTGTTGTATGTAGCACAAATCATTAAATTTATGTTGATATATACATATATATGACACACACACACACACACACACACACACACATGTGTGTGTGTGTGTGCATGGTTGTTATCTAACTAAGTACCAAATTCCACTGTATTTTGCACAATAAATTTTTGTTGAGGTCATGAATTACACTAATTTTCCACCATATCTAGGACAAGGGCATGATAGACTGGCTGATAGAGATAATTATCATCGACCTGGTCATCTGTTACTAGCACACAAGGCCATTGTTGGTCAGAGAGAACCTTTTATAGATTTTTCTTTGGGTCCTGTAGCAGATGATGTAGTTCTTAGCAACCAGCAATAAGCAACGATTGATAGAGTTGGGGACATTGCAGAAGCTATCAAATCCATATCTAGTGATCAGGTTGGACAGTATTTGATGTCTTGATGAAACTCTAGATCCTTAGTTGGAGCATCCTCTATTAGGACCTTAGATGACATCTATAGTGTAGCAGGTATCCCTTTAGTTTCAATCCCAGAGGAACTCATAGGAGAGATGGCACGGGTTACGTTGACTAGTTTGGTTGAGGATCTTCTATATGCTTAAGAATTTATAGTAGCAGGCCATGATATTCCCATATCAAATGTTAGTCCTCATGTGGGTACTATCAGATATGCTTAACCACATCCTTCTCATCACCTAGACTGTGGCCATAGTGGCAGTGTCCATGAGGATCCACCTACCAACCACTCTATTGTTGTAGAGGGAGATGCACAATGTACAGACCCTTCAGTAAGTGCAGTACACCAGTCCTCTAATGTTTTCCTTGAGAATGTTGACTTCAGCATGATGACTATAGGTTACATGGATTTGCTAACATGTGATGATTCGACTTCTATGACATCTTGTTTGGTCATTTTGTTGCATTCATCATTAGTAGGACATGTGTCAACTAGTCATGTTGCAGATGTAGAGTTGAGCCTGGATGAGGCCCAAAAAAATCTTGATGCCTTGGTTGACATGATTGAGGCTAGGGAGTATGAGTACTATCAGGTGCCACCATCTACATAGGTAAATCTGATTTTTAATGTTACAAACTAAATTTGTAAACTTTCATAGCATGTAAAATTACTTTTTTTTTAATTCGATTGATATGATATGATTTGTATTATATATATGATTTTTTTCTAGGGGAAGATTCCTCTTGTTACTCCTTCGGTTAGGTCTTATCATGTATGTCATCAGGATTGACTTGATACGTGATGATGACATCAGTAGTGGACAGGTGAATTTTAAATTTATTGATGTGTAGATGTATAATTTATATCACTTTATTTATATTTTAATTTCTTAGATACATGTAATTTATATCACTTTCTTTGTATAGGGCTCATCACATCCTTCATAGCATGATAGTCACTCTGGGAACCTCTTAGTGAGGAGCCTTCATGATGAGTCCTAGGTTGTCGATCCATCTATCTAGTACATGGACACTTTACTCTTTGTTCTAGAGACACTTTATATGTTTTTGATCTACACACATTATGTATTTGATGTTATATTTTATCTTTAGACTCTACGTCTAATTGACATGTTACATTTGATATTATTTGATCTATAGACTTTTGATCTATTTTTTATGATTGACATGTTACATTTGATATTATTTGATTTGTAGACTTTTGATCTATGTTTTATGATTGACATGTTACATTTGATATTATTTGAAATGTAGAGTTTTGATAGACATGTTTGATGATTTACATGTTATATAATTGATCTATATTTGATTTAATTAAATACTTGATATATGATTTGATGATCTAATTTATATATGTATAACATGTAATTTATATGTTTGATGATTTAAGTTATATATTTGTTGATTGAAGAACTATACTTGATCTATGATTGATGTTTGACATGCTATACTTGATCTACATGTTTGATGATCTAATTTATATATGTTTGACATCATGTAATTTATATACATTTGATGATCTAAGTTATATGTTTGAATTGATATGCTTGACATGTAATTTATAATATATATTTGATGATGTATAAGTTATATGTATTTGATTGTAGTTATTTTATCTAGGTCCCCCTTAAGATGTGTCCTAATTAATCAACTATATAAACAAAGAATTGCAATATCATGCATACATTCAAATTGAGATAAGTATTAAATCATCCCCTTAAAACGTGCAATGCACATTAAAATTGAAATAAGTATTAATATCACACATACATTCAAATTGGGATAAGTATTAAATAATCCCCTTAAGACGCGTCCTAATTAATTAGCTATAAAAACAAATAATTACAATATCATGCATATATTCAAATTGAGATAAGTATTAAATCATCCCCTTAAGACGTGTTTGGGACAGATTTAGTCTAGATCATAAAATGCAATAGTTTACTTAAGACAAATTTATCTCTATGTAAAAATTTTCAACCAAAATTTACACAAGTTTCAAACATGTATATACATTATTTATATGCCACATTAAGTGGTTCGGCTTACTATTGGATAACACATAATATTCTCTCACGATCACTAATATCAAGTCTCAACTTACGAATGCCATGTCTTGTGACTGGATGAAGAGATAGGGTAGTGGAAATTACAAGGTGGCTATACTGATAAACCTTGTTGTTAGGTTGATAATCAATAAAATGAATCACATGTGTAAGTATTTTTATTTTATTAAAATATGTTCCTTGGACAACAATTGAACCTGCACATACAACAAACAACATAGATAAATTTACCATAGACACACAAAATTTCATCGCAATTTGTCTTAATTTTAATAAATTATTTACATAAATACACTACTATAACCTATGAGAAACATAATTTCATCGCTTGTTTCATTCTTTGGTAGCTTCTTCCTCTCCTTGGTGCAACGTAATAAATAGTAAGTAACACCTTCTACATTTCCAAGCTCTACTAATAATGCAAAAACATGTCCTACAAAATATATTTTTAACAACCTATAAATTTAAATTAAAGAGACGTTAAGTTTAATTTACTATATATACATGTCTATATTAAATGGTAAATAATAACGTACATGCTCACTAAATTTGTGGAAATTGAGATTATGAAACCTAATTATATACATACCAATTTTGATCAAAACTAAAATATGGTCATAATCAGTAGAAATCAATGGAATGTCATCGTAGCTTTCTTCCTCAACTTCATCATTTGTATTAGTATCATCTAGTGGCACCAATCTTTATTCACTAATATATCCACATTGTTGGTTGATGCATTCATCATAGTTTTCAGTAGTGCAGTCATAACAAAAGCATGACTAATCTCTAGTGTACAATGACCACACATTACTATCTGTACTCATAACTGAATGCAAGGATCTTGTTTTTTCTACCCTCTTGCATCCATGCATTGATCTTCTATCAACACCTGAACAAGTCATGTAAAAATTTAAAACAATTTAAACATGTATGTACATGTTCAAATCAATATTTAAAGTGCATATATACAAATTTGATTTAATAATTTGAAAAGATGTTGCATATATACTTGATATATCCCAAAATACTTTGAATGGTATGATTTGATCCAATCATGGTGATGTGTTAGCCTCATTTGGAACTAAAAAGTGCACCTTCCACCACTCAACTACAACATGAGAATTATTTATATGATATCCCCGATAGGCTAGTTGATACTTTCTTAAAGAACATTTGATACAAGCTCCTACACCATCATGCTCACCCTTTCTATGTCCAATCTCAAAGAAACTCCAAATATGTGGTATCTTTTGGTATCGATTATATCTACATATTGCATAAAATGGCCTTTCTTATTTAAGTTTTGTTTCACATCCATCTGACCAAATGAAATATGTTTCAATTTTTATGCCTTTGTTTTCCAAATATGAAAAAATGTCTTAAAGCAATGTTTGACAAAATGTGTGCCATGCTCTTTATCATCACTAATGTAAAAGTGATATTCTTTCTTAATGACTCGTGCTTGATATGTACTTTCAACAACATCTAAATCTAATTGTGCATGTCGATAACACATGTGGACCATAATAGTGACCTACTCCATATAATAGTATTCTACCTGAAGTTATTTTTGAACAAAGGAGTAATTCTTTGCAAAGTCAACGCTTTAAAATTGTTCCAAGTAGGAAATTTTCTCTTAGTGGTTGGAAATATTCTGCTTCCCACTTAGAAAAAAAACCATGACGTATATATAGTTGAATCATTTTTATGAAAATTATCCATAAATGCTCCAACAGGTATCTCATCCTCTAAATATTCCAACTTTGTTGATTATTTCCCAACTTTTGTTTCAGAATTTATGTACTCGTAAGTCTTACATTTTACCATCCTCTTCATGTTAGTATCTTAAAATCTCAAAGGAAATTTAGCCAAATTCCCACATGTTTCACAAGTTCCTCTTATGCAATCTATTTCATGTATTGTATGTTCAATTGATTTGTCACATAAGATTGATGTTATGAATTGGCTTGGTTGTTTAAAAAAAGCACTTTGAGAACCATCACTTTCTTCTATCATATTTATAAACCCTTTATAGTAGAGATAGAATTCAATATAATATAGACAACAACAAGTTTCAAAATATTTATTTATCTTCACATAATATGGCTTTAATCTTTCAAACATTGTTTGTCCAATCTTTATGTAGGGATTTGAATTACAAAATGATAGATACATTTCATGTTGTGTGATTTCCAACCAATTTTTTATGTGCCACAACTAATGTGGCTTGTTAACATCTCTAAAATTTGGTGAAGGATGAGTATGATCAGTCCAAAAGTTCTTAATCAAGTTCCTAATTGTATCATCAATCCTATCAGAGTGAGGAGATCTACACATTAGTGCCCAATTACCTTCCAATGTAGTATCAGCCAAATTGATTATCCTTTTCAAATAATGTGATATTGTCTTCCTATTGTACCCGATACAAGATTAAAGTGAAGAGATTTGTCTTTTTTGGGACATATTTTTATTTAAAATAGATGTTAATACCACTCTTCTTGAAATGGACTTATATGCAGATCTAGTTATTTTCCCAATGGAATTTAAACCTTCCTTAACACTTTCAACAATATATTTTTGTACGTTAGACGATTTGGTCTTTTCAAAGTTGCAACTACACCCAACAATTTTAATGGCCCTTTTAACTCATCTTTAAGAAGTGAAATTGATAAGAGTTGGGTTTTTCAAGTGTATCAATATTCTCAAATTGTGCAATTATTTCCTTAGAATTTTTATTCAATGTCCTCTTCGTAGTATTTGTAGGTTGTTTAGCATAATATCTCAATGTTTCCACATCCATTTCAATTAAATGATCTATGTTTTTAAGATTTATTTTTCTCTTCAACCCTTTAGCTAGAATAACATTCTCATCTATTGATTGAACTTGGGTTGTAAACAAAATTTTTAAATTTTTTTTAAATATAGTCTTAAGGGGACCTAGATGAAATAACTACAAATAGGCTAAAGCCATAGGGAATACTCAATAAACTAATGTGTGTTATATAGAGAGAGGCACATACTTGTTGGACCTTGGGATGACCCTTCTCCAAAGTCCTTTGCTTCAACTTTGGTTTCCCCTTGTCCAATATTTTCTTCATCAAGGGCTACATAGAGTTCAAAAAAACACTCTTAAGGGGAAGAACCAAGATACATATTCACCACAAAGAGACTAGAGAGAGAGAGAGAGAGAGAGAGAGAGAGAGAGAGAGAGAGAGAGATTAGTCTTAAGGGTTCCAATTAGGTCTTAATCAAGCTCTTAAAATAGGTCGTAATAGGTCTTAATTAGTACTAATTGATCTTAATTGGTTTTAATACATGTTATTACTCTTATTAAGTAGATTAAAGGGCCCTATTAGGTCTTATTGGTCATGTTAGGTCTTAATGGGTCCTATTAGTCCCATTAGGTATTAATGGGTCCTATTAGGACTTAAGTGGTTATATTAGGTCTTAAGGCTCCTATTACATCAAGTATTAGGTATTATTAGGGGACTATTAGGTCTTAATTGGTCCTAATTGATCTTAATAAGACCTATTAGGTCTTATTGTTCCTATTAGGTAGATTATTAGTCACATGTTAGGTCTTACTTGGTCTTAAGGGGTCCTATTAGGTCTTAAGTAATCCTATTGGGTCTTAAGGGTCGTATTAGGTCTTAATTGGTCTTAATAGGTTCTATTAGGTCTTAATTGTTCAAGTAATAGGTCCTAATTGGTCTTATTAGTCACATGTTAGGTCTTAATTGGTCTTAATAGGGCATATTAATCCTATTAACACTTAAGGGGTCCTATTAGGTCTTATTAGGTCTTAATTGGTATTAATTGGTCTTAATTGGTCTTAATAGGCTTTAATTGGTCTTAATTAGTCATAATTGGTCTTAATGTTCATCTGATTACTCCTAGTAAGTAGATTAAGGGCTCCTATTAGGTCTTATTAGTAGGTATTAGGTCTTATTAGGTCTTATTAATCATGTTAGGTCCTAATAGGTCCTATTAGACCTCTTATTAGTCCTATTAGGTATTTTTAGGTCAAGTAAGGGGTCCTATTAGGTCTAATTACTCATGTTAGATCTTAAGACATCCTACTAGGTCTTATAAGACATTTTAGGTCTTAATTGGTCTTAATAGGTCCTATTAGGTCCTATTAGTCCTATTAGGTCTTAGGGGGTGTTAAGTGTCTTAATTGGTCTTAATTGGTCGTAATTGATCTTAATAAGTCCTATTAGGTCTAACTTCCTATTATGTCTTATAGGTCAGGTATTAGGTCTTATTGGTCCTATTAGGTAGATTATTAGTCACATGTTAGGTCTTAATTGGTCTTAAGGGTTCCTATTAGGTCTTAAATGGTCCTATTGGGTCTTAAGGGACCTACTAGGTCTTCTTAGGTATTAATTTGTCTCAATTTTTTGTAATTGGTCTTAATAGGCCATATTAGGTCTTAATTGATCAAGTAATAGGTCCTAATTGGTCTTATTAGTCACATGTTAAGTCTTAATTGGTATTAATAGGTCCTATTAGTCCTATTATCTCTTAAGGGGTCCTATTTGATATTATTAGGTCTTAATAGGTCCTAGTTGGTGTTAATTGGTGTTAATTGGCCTTAATACATCCTATTACTCCTATTAAGTAGATTAAGGGGTCCTATTAGGTCTTAAGGGTCCTATTAGGATTATTTGTAGGTATTAGATCTTATTAGGTCTTATTAATAATTTTAGGTCCTAATAGGTCCTATTAGACCTCTTGTAATGCCCTGCTAGGGAACCTACGATAAGTTAACCTAAAACATGTTACTAAGTTTGCAGAACAATTTTTTTTTAACGAGTTACAATAGAAAAGGAATAAAAATGTGGAATCAATATAACATAATACAATACATACTCATAAATGCAACTCATTTATAGATTACAAATCCCAAGGGTTCCATGATGTAGAATTACGTAAGTTAACTATTCTAATAAACACAATAAATAATATACAATATCCATAAATTCAAATGAATAACAAGAACATCATCTCATAAATGAAATCTAGAAACAACTAATACCATAGGTAAATACATAAAAAACCAACATCCACTACACAAGTCGCATGTATGTAATAAAACTCAATAAAAAGTACAAAACAATATCCTAGAATATCAATTGTTAGAATAACTGAGAGGGGGAGGGGTGAATCAGTGGCCTCAAAAATTAATCCAATAATCCAAACAAAAATTTATATTAGAAATATAATACCTCTAGTTATCTTCAGTCCTACAAGATGTATGCCTTTAAGTAATCTAACACACACACACACACACACACACACACACACACACACACACACACACACACACACACACACACACACACACACACACACACACACACACACACACACACACACACATTGCTCGGTAAATATACTATTTATCCTTTCTCTAGATTTTACCGAATAACAGTAAATAAACTTAGTGTTTACCGACCAGTCATGTTATAGTAATGTGTAAAGAAAAACATCAAAGAAATGAACTATATACACATTTGACACATGGATTTTTAACGTGGAAACCCTATTAAGGGAAAAACCACTTGGGACCGATAACCCAAATTTTTCACTCTTCTGAGGTGAGTTTGGTGAAGATCTATCTTTGTTAAAGGTTACAAACATAATGTTAAGTGTGACCTTGTTAGAGGATTTAAAACCATTGGTTAGTATTTTGACCTTGGGCATTCACTATGTTGTCAACAAGAAAAACCTTTTGATACTCTTGAGTATCTCAATACATTAAGGACTGTTAAATCCCACTTGGTTAAGAGATTTTTTGAATCAATCATTAAACTGAAACAATAAATGATCTATTCAATAATACAACTTAATCTTGCAGATTTTCAGATCTATTGTAAGTCCATAATACCTCTATTCTCTTATGTTCCTTTGCTCTCCTCTTTTTTCTTTCTTCTCGGTGAATGTTGTTTCTTCTCTATTGCTCAGTGTCTGCAGAATTATTGGATTTGTTCTTTAGCCTGTATGATCAAATCTGCATGAAGACTTATATCTTCACCAAAATTATATTCAGCATTCCTCTTTTCATAATGAATTACTTGTCTCTTTATGTAGACATGATTTCACCATTTATTGTCCTTGTTGGTGCAGGATCACCTAGGTAGGGCTAGGAAGGAACCTAGGGCTTCTATTTTAGTTTTGGATTGTAGTGGTTCTAGCCAAACCAATAGTGCAATAAGGGGACTAAACTAGTCCTAGTGTGTAGTGTGTGAGTTTAGGAGGCCTTAGTAGGTTCTTTGTGACCTTATTTTGTAGGATGGTCCACATTAGGTCAATTAGGGTGTTTTATGCATTTTGATGTAAAAATGATCAAGAAAGTGATTTGAGGTCCTATTTTATCTGATAACACCTCATATAGTCATTTGGGCAAGATTTGTGGACTTTTGACCAAGTTTGGATAGCAAATCCAAAAAGATGTAAAAGTTGTCAATGTTGTCATTGACAACATTAACAACATTTGTTGCATAATTTCACCTTTGAGAAATTGGTTTCATAACTATCTAAAACCATTTTTTTTGGGTTTTGGTCAACTACTTAAGGCCATCCTTGACCTTTGTGAAGGGTTGCATTAATTTTGTAAGTGTGTGTACGGACCGGATAATAGCAAAAACAATCACAGTTAGTTTTTTTTTTAGCAAACAGTGTTTTAATGCATTGAATTGCATACTATAATCCATGGAGGTGTTAGATTAGTTTATTTTAAGATTATGTGTAGTGTTGGTTTTTAATTTTTTGAGCATTTAGTTAGGATTGTAAATTATTTTGGTTTTTGTCCAATCGCTTATCTAAACTAAGCAATTGGTGAAGATGGAGTCATAGGTCCTCTTCCCATTGTGGAATCTACATGGGCCTTTGGGATTAGGGAGGTGACTCCATGTGCATATTGTACAATGAAGGAGGGGCCCTGGAAAGCATGGGAACTATTTTTAATGTGATTCCCTAGGCGAGAAAGTGTTGCATGGCTAGGGATCATAATGCAATGCAGAGATGATAAAGAAGATTGAAAGCATTGGTAGGCTCAATAATAGCTTGGAGGGAGGTAAGGCTATGTGTCTTGAAGTCCCAAATTCAATGGGAATTTCTATTCCATAAGTTGTGATGGTGAAAACAAGGATTCTGTCAGATAGGCTTTGAAAGCCCTAATATCCTAAATTTTAGGCTCATTTGTAGGAAGGACTGTACAAACAGTTTGGAGGCCCAAGACCTAGAAAATATCTAGTGTCTTGATAAAGGGTATCAGGATCCAATGTTTTTTTTACAACTTGTTAATAATTTTTTTGATTTATTGCAAAAAAAGAGCCTAAAGAGGCCTAATTGCTTGTAGCCCTATTTGGGAAGCAATTGTTGTGTTTCTTGGAACTCAATTAGGGTTCCAATGAAAAATGTGTTTTTAGGAATTGAAAAGGATCCTAGTAACAACCCAAAATTCCTAATTCTCTCTATGGATTGGTTTCTGATCATCTTGGGTCACTTGTGAAGTTTGTGAAGATAGAGCAAGAAGGGCCATTGAGAGCCTAGATGGTGTTTTGAAAAGTTTTGGTTCTACTTGAATGGTGTTCACAAGTTGAAAGGAGTAGGATCTTGTACAAAGAATCCTAAGGAGAGTAGGATCAGATTAGAGCCCTAATAGGTCAAGAGAAGTGACCTAAGGATACCCTAGAGGAAGATAGGGTGGAGAAAGACTTGTGTTACATCACTTCTCTTTCTTGTTCTTGACGTAGATTGATTTCTTGATCCACAAATCTCTCCATGCATTGATTTCATCTTTAAATATTTTCTTTAGTTTTATTCCATAGATTTATCTTTGACAACTATGAATAAAACTAGCTTTAAATCTTCAGTTCAACTAGTCGATGAAAATAAAGCAATCAATCAGTTAACTCTAATTATAGCTCTTGCCAGCTAAGTGTTTTGTCATTTCCTAACTCCAATTTTGATCGGTGATGAACTCTTAGTTTGATCATTCATTGACTCTAGTTGTCCTCATGCATTACCTTCAGTTATGCTCGGTGTTATGGTGCTTGGTATACATTGTGACTTCTCACAATTATCTATCCATCAGTGTGCACTATCCATTGGTGTTTACTGTCACTCAATGTACACTGGCTTTATATGTTTACCGATAACATAAAATTTATCTCTTTGGTTTCTTTAAGTCTATGACATTATACATATGAATTATAAGGTTCTATCAAGTTGACATCAATGACAATACAATACATTAACTAATTTAATTTCTTGCATTTACTTTCTGTAGCTCAGTGATCATCAACTTAATCATCTTCAAACATTCAATTAGTTATAGTTCATCAATCACAACTGATACAATGATACAACTAAACAACTTAAGAAAGATAAGAGTGTATCTCCAACAATGATGAACAAGAAGGTACAACCACAACAAGGATCATCCAAGAAAAATTCATGAACATGGGATCTCAATGGTAATAAGAATCACTACCACCTGACTGCATGGAACCAAAGGTCCACTGCTACTATACCAAGGAGAAAATAATAGACCCCACTTAGATAACAGAACCAAAGAAAGTAGTGACAACTAAGAAAGGAGATCTTGATATCTCTCTAACTCAAGGGAAACTAACACATGTAGGAAACCTAGACTGTATATAGGAAGGTGTCATCATATACGTCTAACCCTTAAGTCTCATCCTAGTAGTCTCTCTGGACCTTGACACTTAAGTGACAATATACGGTATCAAAGACTCCTCAATCAGATGAAGCCATTAACTATGCCAGAACCAGACCTCGCAGGGTGGAAAGCACCATCTCATCCTCAATCTTAGCCTTTACAAGCGCACAAGCATGGGTGAGGTACAATTTCTTATTAATTCATTTTAAACCCCCTAATTATGTATTATGTTATCACTTGATTAAGAAAACTTACTATAAGTGATCTTGGCTGCCACTTGCGGGCCCTGACACTTATTGCAAGCCACCCCCTACCCTAATGATCCAACCAAAAGAAAGCAAAAACCAAAACCATGAGGACTTTTCATAAATAGTAAATTAAGATAATCGCCAAGAAAAATGTTGGAGCATAAAAAATAACATATCATCCTATACAAGGATCCAAAATGTCCATCCCATACTAGACATCTAAATAGAATAATGCAAATTAATGTATCACGTCACAAGATCAATGATCATCAAAACATCACAAGATCCCATCTCTAAACATGGAGTAACATAATCCATAAGATAATCATTCAGAACACTGAACCACCATAACAGTAGAAATAAGATGACCAAGTTAATTAGGACTCAACACAAAAGTAGTTGTCACCTTTTCGTGGTTAAATAAAATAATCATCGAAGACTCAGAGAATACACAACATAAGAAACAGATCTATACAAAACAATACAAGAACCAATCAAGCTATGAAAATGGTTATAAATTTTCCACAATATAAACCCAAGTAGTAAAGAGATAAATCATAAAATAATTCAAGTCCCAGAGGCCAAAATCCCTCCTAGGGCATCACTCTACCCATAACGATAAATAACCACAACAAAGGCAAAATAAAACTCCAATTATAATAACATATCCACATATAAACTATCTTCTGATCAAGTAATATAATTAAAATTAAGTCATACCCCAAATTAATTATGAGTTAATTAAATTATCCATAATCCCCAATCCATTATTATTAACTTAGGATCTTATAAATATATTCCAAATCCCTTTCTCATAATCGGACTCTTTAATTTAATTTAAAAGTAATATAATCCAAAATATAAATCCTTAACGATTTATGTTATAACCTAAAGATTATAATTAATTAAATAAAAATTAATTAAATATAATTTATTTATATAAAATATTTAACAAAATTAATATAAATTAATTTATAAATCAAATAATATAAATTAATCTACATTAACAATCAATAAAGCATAATCCCGAATGTTAAATGCTCCTGTACGTAGACTCAATAATACAATACAAGAAAAAGTTCCTAAACTCATAAAAATATAGAGTAGCATATAAGTTATCATACTTGTATATCCATTATTTAAGTCTCTATCAATTATTCCAATAAGGATATATCCAATTTGACGTATCGATGAATATGCAAGCATATATTTTATGCTTTTTTGAGTAATAGCAATTAAATCACTTGAGTTAAAACTTTAACCACACAAAACATTTAAGTACTTTTGATCAAAAGTACTTTCTATTGAAACCTCCAGATTAGGCCCATTTTGCAAAGGCCAACAAATTTATGAATATTTAATGGCTTTTAGGATCAATTACAGGACTCAAATCGAACAGTAAGGACACACCCTTTTGCATGACACAAGTACTCGTAATGAGCTTTCAAATGGTTATAAATTTGATAAGTTTTGAGTTAATTATGTACATATTTTTGGACGTCAATTAAATATAGGTTTCTTACCAAATATAAACCCATGTGTTCAACGTTCAATGAAAATAGTAAAAAAAGAGAAAAAAAATTCTTAAAAATAATAATGTCCCTCGTATTGAAGTCTTCTTTCTATTCAAAAAATATAATTAAAATTGGACAAATACACGACAAGTTACAAGTTACAAAAATAATGTATGTCAAAATTATGGTTTAGTCAACTTCAAACATTAATAAAATATGAAAATCTAATGATAATGTCATGAAACCAATTCCAAGATCTAGATATGGATGTTACAAAACAAAATTCGAAAGAACCACATTGATATCTATTTTAGATAAAAAGTTATGCTTTAGGAAAACAATGTCACTCTTTGAAAATGATGTTTTTAGAAACATACCTATTTTCATGGGAGAAATAAAAAATTGATTCAAATCAATTCCAAAATATATTTAGAATCTAGAAAGAAAATCGTAAAAGACTCTAATTTACTTCATCTTCTGATTTGTATTAGTTTAGCAGAAATATGCATCCGGAAGTGATTTTTTTTCAAAATGTAGAGATTATTGTCTGTTTAGGCAAAACAGTGTAACCCACTATTGTGGGTCCACCCTATTATGATGATTTAAGCCTTGACAAGTCTCATTTGAAGGAATTAATTTAAAATTCTTAGATAAAATCTCTTAGATAAAACTCTCTTTGATATAATCTCTCTAGTCAGTCATGCCTATAACCAAGTCTCTTTTGCACCTATCAAAATGCTAACAAAAAATCACTTTGACATTAGCTTTTTTTAGGATGAAATGAATTCATTTGAAAAATATAGATGTAGGTGGTACTACTCGAAGAAATCTTTCCAACGATTATCATTTTAATATATATTGAGCTTAATATGACAAGTTTTTAGTTTTACTAAACATAGGTTCTGCATCGTATATCAATTTCTATATTCAATGCTTATGGAAAAAAGTAAAATAGGTAAAAAAAATTATGAAAAATATCTAGACACTTGGTATTTATGTTCTCTTTCTAATAAAAAAAGAAATGAATTTTGATCTATATACAAAACAAGTCAGGGGTTACTAAATGAACTTATGCTTAAATTATAGTTAATGTCACTTCAAAACTTAATAAACTATAAAATATTCAACCAAATCGAATGAAAACAATTGGCTACACTAGATATCGATGTTACAAATTTAAATTTGAAAGAAATACGCTTTTATCCTTTAAGAAAAATTATGATCAACTTAATGAATGTCACTTTTTAAAAATGTTATTTTTCATAGAATCTAATTTTTGAAGGAGATCGAAAAATGGATAAAAAGCAATTCCAATTTTGAAAAAAAATTAATATATAGAATCTACACACAAAATGATAAAAATCTCTATTTTGCATCATCTTCAAATTCCTAACAGTTTTGTAGCAATAGGTGTCTGAATGCAAATTATTTTTTTCAAAATATTCATTTCAGTGTCAAATTTGGCAAAAAAGTGGGACACACTATTGTGGGACCACCAAGCATGTAATAACCTAGTGGGGAATTTTTTATTTGAACTTTATATGCATTTGGTTTTGCGATCTCAATGTGTTAAGTTGTTGATTTTGCAAATTTGAATCCAATTCTAGATTTAAGAGCCTTGTGTGTGTTCATGAGATTTACTCAGCCTCTCAATTAGTTGGTATTACATATTAAATGCTTATTTACTGTGATGGCTAAATTGGTTGGATTTATTTAATTCATGTTTTGGAGGATAAATTTGTCTTGCATGTGCACATGGGCAGTATGACTTTGCAATTTGATGAATTTTTAGAAATCATATATTTTTTCATTTTGTTTGATGCACTATATCATTACGAATTGTAGATTTTTTATTGATAATAATTTCATGGTAAATATAATCTAATTTAACATTCTTTACACAAATTTAAGTGTTGGAATAGTTGATTCCCAAAGTAGATTTTTTTTGTTTCAAATCTCTGGCAAACATCTCATCAATTGCATTTTATTCAAAATCCAGAGTTAGAATAATTGTTTGTTTACATTGGAATTTTTATGTTTCTCTGCAAATCTTTTTATACAAGTTTTCTACAATTGAAAACTCAAAAAATTGGTTTGTAAAGAAACTACAACTTTGAAATCCATCATTTCCAACCATAGCTTTATTGAACCAGGAAGGGCTTACCTTGTGGCATTTCACATAATATTCCTTGACCTAGCCAAAACGGTTATGACCTAGCAATCCAGAACTTTGGAAGTGATAAATCTCACTCTTTAAGGAGAGGGACATTGATATGTGTGTCCATGTCATTGTATCATGTAAATTTTGTAGTCAATAACTAAATTTTGAAAGCCTAGGTGGCTCCAAAATGGGTTGTGAAAATAAATTTTATGACCGATGATTGAGAGAAAAGAACTAAAATTTCTTAAAGACTCTTGATGAAAATTGAGAAGACAAAGGCTTTGTTGACACCAATGCAGCTTGTGAGAAACCCATTGAGGCCCAATAGTGGTCATGAAACTAACTCAATGGGTTGAATTTGAGCAAAATGACTAAGTGTTGAAGAATTTTAAAGGGACCTAATAGAATTATAATGGCATGGGAAGACTCAAAAAGACCCCTAAAACTTAGACTTAAAAAACTAATGGATAAAATAAAATTTTGAAAATGGGGAGGACCAAAATTGGTGCAATATGTAAACCAATATTCTTATGGCCTTGGATGCACTTACATGAGTTTTCTTCTATTTTTAGCTTCACAACTTGTATCTCAGGTAATTAAATTTCTCAATGTTTGAATAAGGCTCGAAGAACACATAGCTATGCAAAGCCAATAATTCAAGAACTTTCACTATAACTAAGTGATGAGGAAACTTACAAAAAGGTTTTCCCCTAATTGAAATTAATTATTTGATACTAAATATTGAGAAATTTGATAAACTATTATAGTGAAAGCTTAAGAAAGAGTCAACTATTTAAATTATTTACTAGATTAGCATATAAATAACCATTGACTATATTATAAAAAAATAAAAATTAGCAAATTCTTATGAAATACATAACATTAGAATTTACATAGAGAAACCATAATAAGAAAAAAAAGTTCCTACTAAAGAGATCATTGAACTTGTATTAATCATAGATATATTATTATAATATAATCAACAAATCTTTAAACGAAATAAAATTTTGGCAACATAACATTACTTCTCCCATAAAAAAATTAAACCTTATTCTCATGCATCTAATTTATAGAGAAAATAAAAGAGGAAAAATAGAAAAGTGTTTCCCAAAACCATGGCTTAACATAAAAACATATTCTTGCATAATGTATCTATAGAAACACCCAAGATAGGTATTAACTAGAGAAGTTATGTTTGACTTTAGTAGGCACCCCTCCCAATTATAGATGAATCCATTGACTCATGTGGACCCTGACCCTACCCATCGGAACAAGATGATCCACTCAAAATTAATATCCAATACATAGGAGAGAGAAAGTCAATGTGTCGAGAATGACACCAGTGTCTATAGAACATCCACACTGTCTAATTTATTGCAATTGTTAATTAATTTAAAAAATATTATATTCATTATATTTTAATTTTTAATTACGCCGAAGGTGTTCCTTTTCTGAAGTTGCAAAACTTGATTTACATATCAACGTTCAATAGTCTCTAATAAGATGTGCAAGAAAATTGAAAACATCTGTACCATTCATTTTATTCCCACAAAATAGGACATGACATAATTATTACATACATGGGCAAGATGATTGCAGATATTTACTTTCTCATGACCGTGTCTTTAATTTACCTAGTCTTTATTTGACTAGGAATTTTGCATTCCTCATTCTTTTCCCTGCCACTGGACGGGTGCATTTAGAAAAATCATAGCTTATCAACGGTACACTTTATTTTTTCCCCTTCCTTTCCTTATGTATTTTAAATAAATATTTCTTTAAACTTTTAAATATTATTTTTAGTTTAATTTTTTAATAATTATAATATTTTAATATATAGTAACTTTATTATATAAATAATAAATTATATATTTAATCCTTTTTAAAAATATTTAATTTAATAATTTTTCTATTATAATATTTAATATAAATAACTATTTATAATATATTATATAAAAAATTAATATTATCATAAATAACATTTAAAATATATATATGCCCCTAACACTAGAAGAGGTAGACATAAGTATATACAAAGACTGAAAGAAATTTGTAATCTTTAGCAAGAAGCTAGCTGGATGATCATGGGTGACTTTAATACTCCTCTTAAAAATGAGGAAAAAAGGGTGGTATTACTTCCCAACTTGATAGCAGATCTGATCTTGTGAACGATATCAATGAGGAAGCCTTATTAGATATTGACTTGGAAGGCACTGACTATACATGGTCGAATAGATGTACTGGGAAGGATCTGATCTAGGTTAAACTGGATAGAGCCCTCTTAACCCATGATTGGCTTTCCAGGAACTTTTTTACTCTTTGTACTAAACTCCGCATAGGATCTGACCACTATCCTATATCTTTGAATATTAATCAGATCAAGGATACAAAGAACATTCCCTTCAGATTTGAAAAAAATGTGGCTAGCCCACCCTAAATTAGAAGAGAAGATTGAGGAATGGTGGAACTACACTATTGAAGGGGGAGCATTGTATAGAATGGCTAAGAAACTGAACACAATTAAAAGTAATTTGAAAAGTTGGAATAAGGATGTGTTTAGGGATATCTTCCAATTGAAAGGGAATCTGCAGAATGAAATTAAGGAAATTCATGACAAAATCCAAAAGGATGGTCTTTCAGAGGAAACAAAAACTAAGGAAAACAATCTTCTAGCAGATTATCATAACATTATTACTAAGGGGGAATACTTTGGAGACAGAGATCTAGAGCTCTTTGGCTTAAGGATGGGGATAAAAACACAAGATTCTTCCACATGACGGCTATGAATCATAAAGCTATTAATAGGATTATGAATCTCCAATATAAAGGTAAGTCCATAAGGAAGGAGGAAGATATCAGATCATAAATGCTAAGATACATTTAAGAGCTACTAGCTAAGGAAAATAATTTGAATAGATCTGATCAGGATGAAATTCTCTCAGCCATTCCCAAGATGATTGATGATCCCTCTAATAAAATGCTCCAAGCTATTCCCTAGAACAAGGAAATTATGAATGCTATTTTTTCTTTTGAAGGGGAAAAATCGCCTGGCCCAGATGGATTCACTATGCTATTCTTCTAGCAATTCTGGAATATAATTGGTCAAGATGTGCAGGATGCAATAAAAGAATTCTTTGGCACTAAATGTCTCCTCAGTGAACTCAATGCCACATTCTTGGTTCTTATTCCTAAAAATCTATGAGCTAACACTGTGGAAGAATTTAGACCTATTAGCTTGTGCAACTCTTTATACAAGATTATTTCTAAAGTTATTACCTCGAGATTGCTTTAGTTTATTCTGAATATTATCTCCCCCCAGCAAAATGGTTTTGTTCCTGGGAGACAAATCCTTGATTCTATAACCGTGGCTCATGATAATATCCATTCTCTAGAAAAGGCTAAAAAATAGGGTTTCATGATGAAACTAGATCTTTCTAAGGCTTATGATAGAGTCGATTGGTACTTCCTGTAGAAGGTTTTGTCCTCTTTTTGTTTTAACAAAGATGTTATCAAAATCATTATGTAAATTGTCACTACTGTTTCTTCTTCATCCATTGTTAATGGGGGATCTTCTACTTTTTTTAAACCTTCCAGAGGTCTGAGACAAGGAGATTCTATCTCTCCTATACTCTTTTCTATACTTGCTGAATTCCTTGGGAGGTACATCCATAAAATGGTGGAAAAAGGTGAAATAAGTGGTATTCAACCTTCTTCAGCTAGACTCATCTGCTCCCATGAGAAATTTGTGGATCATACTCTTATCATGGGAGAGTCGTGTTGAGCATTGTTTTGACACAAGCCAACTTGCTAGGATCTCGAGATTTGATTTCCTCTCTTGAAAGAACAACAGAGTTATTCCCAAGGTTCTCCAGGCTTGGGTCAAAACCTTATTGGTTACTTAGTTGAAGATAAATGTGAATGTTCATGAGGAGGCCTTTACTGGTTCTTTCAAGACATCAAACTGCAAAACACTTTAGTTCTTTTTGGTATTTTCCGTTTTAACATATATGGGTGTTTGGTAAATAAAATGCAAATTTTGTTTTTTCCAAGATTTTAGATTTTAAGAATTGAAAGTTGAATGTAATAGAGAATAGAGTAACAAGACAATGAAACAAATGACTGAAATGAAATACAACAGACATAAACCACTATAAAATATTCCTTGCAAATTGAATGATGGGGAATTTTACAACCAACCCATCAAGGAAAAATCAGACAAAGTCACAATTCACTACCCCATGGATGCAAGTGTTTGGAGACAAAATATATTCACTCATGCAAGATATTCAAAATCCCTCAAATAATTAAGCCACAAAGATGTGCTCACCCATGAGATAGATTTATCATTAAGACCAAAGATGATCTCTCCCATGCATTTGTCACAGCAAGGTAAGCAAACAACAACAAAATCCAACTAAAGAAAAGCAAATTCAAAACACAATAAACAAGAGGCTCTCTAAAAAATAATGAACAATGCAAGCATACATTCAATAATTTCTCATAGGTAGTAGAAATTCACACACCACGAATGAAGCACCAAATGTATATCTTTATTGTATTAGGAATCTGACCCTTTACATTGATTTTTTATTACAATATATAGAGTTTCCAACCAAATACTCTAAATTCCCAAAATTAGGGCATTAGAGAGTCCAAACTAAAGAAAATAAGCTAAACTAAAACTTTGTAGAAAGGAAACTATTATTAACTGATACTAGATAAATTTCATGGATTCTGGAATCCATTTACAATTAGTTTTCCCATGCAAGAAGGGTCAAACTCGCCAAGAAGAGAAAGAGAAAAGGTGGGTTTCTTCTGAGAACTTGGAGTCTTCTTCTTGATTCAAAGAATCTTTCTTAGAATCTTCATCTGTAGGATTTTATGGCAGTGAAGACTAATGGGGAACCCTTAGTCCCAAAAAAATTAACTCAATTTGACCATCAATCTGATCTGGAGTTCAACTGGTGTGCAAAAAATATAACCTTGTTGGAAACACCTAGAGTTTCAGACCCTAACCTCTGCTCTGAAACTTTTAAGTGTTTTAAACATAATTCAGAGGAGTCTGAGGTTTCAGACTTGTTAGAGGCTAGAAGGAAAAAATATTTGGGAGGCCAAAAAGGCCAAAAGGTCAAAAGGCCAAAATTGCCTTGGTAGAAAAATGGCCAAGTGTAGAAACTATCTGGCTGACTTGCCGAATGGACTTTGTGATTTCAATCAGGGAAGAACTATAGATGGGATTCTCTAACACTATGCACTATCTCCTAGACCTATTCATATTTTATTTCTTTCCACTTCACCTTAGTGACCTTTTGTTCTTGCTTCTCTCTGAAGATAGTCAATTCAAAAGAAAAGAACTTGATCTCTTTTTTGTGCTCAACCATTCTATCCATTTATTCTTTCAGATAAAACATCTAGTGTAAGGCCTCCTTGGTGCTAACACCTGCTAGAATATCCTTGGATTTATAAAACACCTCCTTTGATGGTAGGGTAAGTTTTTCTTGGTCCCTATACAAGTTGAGGCCAACCCCTGTAAAGAAAACTTCCATCTCTTTTGTCCAATCTACAACTTCCTCGCGCTTTCCTACTATGGAGGCCAAACATTACTTGTAGACCTTGATTGTCTTAGATATGTGGTTGGTCCATGCCTTGAAGTTTTCAAGTTCTTCTCCCTCATATATTATGACTAGGATCTAGAAACATTGTTTCTAGATGACTTCCAAGTCTTGAAGAGCCGCGTGCCACTTATCTCAGAAGCCAGACCACCCTCATTCTCCACTAGATCAATCAATAGATTAGCCTCAACAAAGATATTCTTGTATGGCTTGAATACCAGCCTGATGGCCTTCTCTCTGAATTTCTTGAAATCATTTCTCCAATCTACACTGGCTTGGATGAATGAAGGGGTTAATCCTGCTGGCAAATTTGGTGTAGCCCCTTTGTCCAGGATAGCCTTTAATGAAGCCCCTGGGAACTTTGGGTCAATGGGACTTACCAGCTTGTGAATGTACCTTTTCAAGGCCTCATTCTGCTCTATTAAAGACTTTATGGTTTCTTCATCTTTACTCATGAGCCCTAGAGCATGCTTGAGCCATAAGGCTGCTAGTGTCTTGCTTCCTTCTCTAGTGGGTTCACTCATGTCCAACTCCAAATGTGTAGTCTTCTAATGTGGCTAATGTTTGAGAGGTGCTCATGGGAGGAATTTCTATCTATGCCTTCCAGTGATCTCTAGTATCTTGTGTGACATAAGATATGGTCTTTGTAGGGACACTAATTTCCATTTGTTTGAAGGCTTCCCCTATAGATGCCATGTTTGTTTCTTCCCCTTCTACCTCATCGGTATAATTCCTCTTAAGAAGGATCTCTTTGGTGAAACAAGTAGGTTTACCAGACATGGTCACTGGCTCATATGAGGCAACATGGAGGATAGGCACTAAGTTTTGAGACCCTGAGGTTACTCCTTTCTCCACCTCTTTCTCTTGTGTCTCTCCTTGTCCATCTCCTCCTAAATCCATCCCTTCCCTTTGTGTTTCTTCTTCTCCTTTTTCTCCTACCTTATCTTCTTCCATTTTTCTACCTTCCTCTTCTTTGTCTTGGGCTCCATCCTCTGCTACATTGCTCGATACTTCAAAATTAAGACCAATCATGGCCTCTAGTGTGATTTGGAAGGGTGATACTTCTTCCATACTTACTTCCCTCTGGGGGGTTGGGGTGGAGCAAGGCAAAGGGAATGATAATGGTACAGTAAGGTTGCGAGTTGGAATTAGGATGGGGGATGTGGAAGTAGAAATGGAATGGGTGGAGTTGGTGTTAAGGCTAGGAACAACGGTGGTGGAGTAGGAAGGAGGTGGCTAAGAATTTGGTGGTGTAGGGTTGTGAGGTGGTGGAGTAGAAACTAAACTATCTTCTACTGCCTTGTTTGTCACTACACTCTCTGCTACCCTAGTATCCTAGGTGTCAGGCCCTTGGGCTGGACTGGAGTTTATCTCTATAGCGGGCACATTTACCAAGGAATAAGTGAACTGGGTCGAAGGTGGAGTGAGAGTCACTTGGGGTTGAAAGAGGGATGGGTCTCCTGTATCATATCCCAACGTATCTTGTCCTTGATATGAAAATCCCTCTAAACCCTCAAAATAAGATATTTGTAACTCATCTGACCCTAAGGCACCCAAAGGATTATCTTGTTCTTTCAGGTCCTCCTGATGTTTCCTAGTGGTTTCTTTTTCTTTCCTTCTCTATGACCTAGTCCTTCTGACTAGTTGTACCTCTTCCTCCTTTTCTTCCTGTTTCGGATCTTCTTGCATGGTTTCCAGTTGTGGAGAGACTGAAGTTATTTTTCTCTTATATGTCTTCTTCCCCATTTCATTGGTCAGAGGAGATTGGCCAGATTTGGATGGGCCTTCACTTGAGTGAGCCTGTGATACCCCTAATGGAGGGTCTATCTTCCCTATCATCCTTGTCTTCTTATGTCTTAAGTTGGAACCATATTCCACTAGTTGCTCATGACCGTATACCATCCCTAGCTTTTGAGCTGGTGCCTTTTTATACTTGGGGATGGTAGATTTCTCCCCTTGCTACTTATCTACTTTCTTTGGTGGCTCCATCAATGTTTTAACAGGTATCAGACTCATTTTTTAGGGCCTCCTAATCCATTTCTCTATCGTTCTCAATACATGCCTTGCCCAGAAATTGATATCATTATTTTCATCCTTATCGATCACTACGTTCATGATAGGCTTGTCATATATCTTGTCATTTGTATAGATAGCTTCCAAGACCCCGTCTGAGTCATATTCTGAAACCTTTTGGGGAATTGGAGTCTTCAATATTCCTTTGCTAGGGAATGAGGCATTCTACAATAATCTTAGATTTTGACCTCATGGTCATCTATATAGTTCATCTAGTGATCCTCCAAGCTTGGTTCATGAATATAGAACTTGCCAATAATATGGTTGTATATGCCTATCGGGTCAAATCAAGCCCACACTATCTTGTAGAGTTGCAGAGGACAGTCATCTCATTCGAAGGCTAATGATTTGTAGACCTTCATATATTGCAGGGTATATATGGGCCTAGTGAGATTGGAAAATCCCAACAATGCTTCTTCTTATGCTTTATATGCTCATAAGCATCTGCAAGCTTCTTGGCCATCTCCAAGATAATTATCCAGTCAGATGGATACCTAGGTAGCTTCTTTGGTTTCAGAGTTTATCATGCTACCCGGATGTAAGAAAATGTTTTGAATTGTATGTAATAGGCCCCGATGGCCCTTATCTTGGCAACTTCCTCTTTGGACATCCCTTTTGCAAAGTCACCCTCAATGGATCAGATGACTACAAATATGAATGCATCATTGAATATCTGGTAATCAAGGCAATATTCTGGCATATTTTCTCTCTTCATCAACTGAGGGTACACAATGTGTGGCCAAGAATTTGGGTCATTTATATTTCCCATTTTGGTAAGAATCGGTAGTCTTCCCATGGTGCCAAGAGATACACTATATAGGTGCTCATGTAGAACTTGGGTTTGTGTTTTACTGCCACCAATTTCTCATCCAATCTATCACTGATGATGGAACCCTAGTCGAACCTCGCTTTACGGCCCTTGATCCTTTCAATCAATTAGATCATCCAAGGTTCAAGTTGGATGGATTAAGGAAGCCCATAAACTTGACTTATCAGTGTTACAGTTGCCTTGATATCATCTTTTAAGTATCCTCATCGGAGGTCTATCTTATCCAGCCTATTCTTCAGGAAAGGTTTCTTGATGTAGTCATTTTTTAGAATTTCATAGGGTTCCTTCTCTTTGTTATTAAACCATTGGATGCCCTTTCTAATGTATAAGTTATTGAACTTGTCGATGCCTTTACAGAGCTGGAAGACCTCCTCTATGAAATCTGGCCTTATGTCTAGTACTACCTACCCCTTTGTGTTTCAGACCACTCTCTCATCTAAGTTATAATGGTTGGTCAAGGTTATGATCAGCTCCAATGACAAGACAACTATAGGATAGGCCATTGCATTTACTAGGCTAGACAGGACTAGTATAGTGCCGTCCTTGAATCTCCCTGCTAGTTGGGGGCATTGCACTAGGAACTGATCCCAGTCTACATTCTCAATTTTGATATCGGTGATTTCTACATATTTGTTCCCGACCTTCAAAGTTGGGGGATTCCCCTTATATTTGTACTTCATTGGAGATGTTATCTTTTGTTCAGGCATCCCAACAAAGAGAATGCAAGTATCAGTATCTTATTGAAGAAAAAAAAAACTAAAAGAAAGTTGATTAATCTAAGAAGATAGGTAAATAGCTCTTTAAGTAGCCAAGAATGCTTCTTTCACATTTTTTGACCTTTCAGGGTTTCGGGAACCGAAAACTAGCTTGGGGTCTGAAAGGCCAAAAGTGTGAAAGAGACAATTGTTGACGAGTAAGTTTTATCAGCCTTTTAGCATGTGAAAGCCCAAAATTTTCCTATGGACGCCAAAAATTCAAAATGTTCAAAAGGCTGAAAGTACGAAATCCAACACTTTTGGTGATTTGGACTTTTCAAACTTTTTCACCTTTCAAACCTTCGAAAGGTAGAAAAGGGTGAATCCCAAAAAGGTACTTGGGCAACAAACTAAAAAAGTTATTTGGCCCTTCGGGGGCCAAAAACCTATGGCATAGGCCATGATCAGAAAACCTAAGAAAAACCCTAACCTAAATGGGAAGACATGACTTGAATTAGGAAGGAGGGACTCCCTACCAATTTTGGAGGCATCCACAAGGCCCTAGGAGACCCCAGGGTGTGGAGGTGAGAACAAACTAGGCTGGAAGAGCACCAGGTGCAAAGAAAACCCTAACCTAAAATGGGAAGAGAAGAAAAAATGAAGCATGAGCTAGGAACCTACCTCAATGGAGCATGGAGCGGTAGGGGATGACATGGTGAAGCCCCAAGGCAAGGGTGATAGATCACAAAGGGGCGAGGGAAAATTATAAAAAATCGCGAGTTCTTGAAAAACTGAGATGAAAATAAAGTAGAGTGACCAAATGCAGGCACTTTTTCCATTTTATAACCTACAAGTGGAGTCAGTGTTTTTGGACCTTTCGGCCTCTAAAATGCCATAAACTCAGAGGTTAACACCTCCAGCCTTTTGGTGTTTTTGGTGGTTGAAACACTAAAATTTTGGGTTTTTGGCCTTTCGGCCATCTCAGTATTTCGGGGACCTGGGTCCTCCAAAAGGCCAAAAGGCCAAAAAATTGTCTTCTCTCTAATTTAATGAACCAACTACCCTTCAGTGGGACTAACCTAGTGGGGACTAAGAAAGGGGCAGATGTGAGAAGACCAAAAGGACAAAAAAGTGGGGGGGGGGGGCCATGGCTAGAGGACTAAACATGGCGTGTGTGTTGTGGACCCACAACAAATAGCATTGACAAAAAGGAGGAATGACCAAAGCATTTCTTCATCATAAATACTCTTCAAGGCTATAGATTTGTAGTAGAGTGAAACCAAGAGGTGCTGGTGCTGACCATATTTTACTAACTTCCAATCTGAGGCTCTTCCACTAGTTTCCCAATGTGTGTTCATGCAAATTTATTTCTTGAATTTTGATTTTGGTGACCAGAACATTTTCCAGTTGCTTCCAACCTTCATCAAGTGGACCAGGGTTTCCTGGAAAGAGCTTTGCTACCAGTCAGGTGTTCATAGCCCTGATAAATTTTTCCTCAAATCCTAAGTATAACCTTTCTCTACTATTAGTCAAGCATTCATAGCCCTGGTAGAGCTTGTCATCATCACCCAAGTCCATTCTATCTTCTTCAGCTGTAGCTTTCCTATTTTGAGAGTTCTACTTTTGGGAGAGTTATTTTATTTCTTCCATGTTCTTTTGAAATGTATCAAGTCCCGTATGCTTTCGTACCTTTTGTGTTCAGGTCCATGATAGTAATTAGTTTTCTTCCTCTTCCCCTTTTTGATTTGATTCAAGTGACAATTAGGCTATGCCACTTGGATCCCACACTTATAACCTCTTTGGGACACTTTTGTTTTCATGTGCTTCTTTCTCCCTCTCTCCAACTATTTCTTTCTTCTTGCCACTGCCTTTGCATACATTCAGACCTAGGTTTTGGGATCAGTGTGTACCCAAATCCATGCACTAAATCTGGTCACAACTGATAAATGCTTAGGGAACCAATGCTCTTGAGTGTCATCTCTTAGTGTGTTTTGTGATTAAGATGACCAAGTTTTGAACTCCTTGTAGGTCAGTGATAGTTGTCACCACTTCATCTTTGGAGTGTTCTTTTCATTGCACATTCCCTTGGAGAGTTTGACTAAGAAATACCTTTGCTATGATTTATAGACTACATTGGGATGGACCCAAAAAATCAGCAACCCAAAACAACAAACGAGCCTTGATAAAAAGGAAAAAAAGGGGCAACTACGAACGGAAGAAAGGACTGACAATGAGGATGAAAAAAATGAAAAAGAAAGGAAACTAAAAAGGGAATATGGTACAAGGGACGAAAGACAATCCCATTTAAGATCCAAATTAATTTTTGAGGAATTTCTCATTGACTGGCAATGGGGTCAACTCTTCGTTCAATGTGCTGATCCTAAAAGTGTTTTCCCCCAGGATCTATTATATTTGGTAAGGGCCCGTCCACAGTCTTTGGAACTAGGTGTGGCTACCCAGATTTTCTTTCACCTTATCCCACATGAGGACAAGGTCAAGATGCTAAAGGCTTTAATGGTAGCTCTCTTGTCGAATCACCTCTTGACTATGGCTTGGTTCTTTGATACATTCAAGGGCCAATGTTCATTTCTCCTCTAGATTAAGAAGATTCATGAGCCTGACTTGCACCTGATCTTCCCCCCCCACATATTGGTCCATGAATATCAGAATTGGGATTTTTAAGTTCATAGGGAAGACCGGTTGCAAACCATAGACTAATTTGTACAGGGATGTTCCCAAGGCATTCTTGATCCTTACATGATCAATCCACAAAGTGTATTTTAGTTGTGTGTGCCAATCCCTGGGGTTGTCATCTAGGAGGTGTTTGATCACTGTTGTTAAGTTTTTTTTTGTAGACTTTGCTACGTCATTGCCTTGCAGATAATAATTTGAGGATTACCTAGTTTTTGAAAGCCCATTTTGTGAGTGAGGCAGAAGAGAAAGAAGTGGCATTCTCACATACCAAATAGAATGACATTCCAAACCTAGTTATGACGCGCTCCTCCAAGAATTTGGTCACAACCTCTGTAGCACAATTCTTTAGTTCTTGAGCCTCCATCTAGCATGTGCAGTAATTGGTAGCTATCAAAATGAACTTGTGTCCTATAGATGAAGGGGGATTAATTACTCCAAAAAAATCTAAGCACCATTGGGCAAACGAGTGTACCTTGTATACTGGTTGTAAGGGCATTACAGGATTTCTCTCTCAACTTGCATTGGTTTGGCAAGTGTGGAAAGACCTCACATGTTCGCTAGCGTCTTTGAACATTGTAGGCTAGAAATATCCTACCCTTAAGATTTGGTAAGCAGTTTCCTCAGTGGATCCATGTCCTATTCTATACTTGTCATGGAAGTCTTCTAGAGTTTGTCTTGCCTCTAGTCTGTCCAAGAACCTTAGGTACAAACCTTTGTAATTGCATTTATACAGTTGTCCATTCTTCAACATGTAGGAGTTTCTTTTGATTCACAAATCTCTTCTCTAGGAACCATTCATCTCCTCTGGGTAACAATTCTGTAGCAAATAGTACACTATGTCCTAATACCGTACATCGGTGATCACACCTTGATTGGTATAGGTTTGTGTTATGCCCTGCATCCCCGTCCCTACATTTTGTGTGCAAAATGTTGGGTCCCCCCCCCCCTTTTTTTTCTTTTGTTTTTCTTCTTGTTGCGGCTTTGCCTTGTCTTTCTTTTTCTTTTGCCTTCTTTCTCTGGGGTTTTCTTCCCGGTGTGTGTGCTGTTTGCTTGGTTTGGTTTTCTCCTCCGGGATTCCGATCCTGGATGTTGTCTTTTGTTGGAAGCTAGATTCCAGACTCTGGGATTCTTTTCTATGATGTTCTTATGAATATCATCGTAAGAAATCCCCGGGCCCGGAGTCCGGAGGTTTTTCCTGACCTGAAATCTCTGGAAGGAGGAGGATTACTTTTTACCGCGGGTATAAATAGACTTACCTATCATTTTCACATTTACCAAAATTAAAACCTTTGAGCACTTAGAGCAAAATAGAGCGATTTTAAAGCGATTAGCAGATCATTTACAGAGAAATTTGTGATAATCAAAGCTTAACGCCTTCTGTTGTTCTCAGACATACGCAAGTGCTTCATGGTGGTGATCTTGACAGCCTGACGATTTGATTTGTTGCAGAGTTCTCTTGGTAATCTTCCCTTTCCTTCGCCTTCTGCATTTTTAGGTTGGTGCTTCTGCTTCCCTCCTATATTTTTCTTTTGTTTTCTGGTTTTCTTTGGGTTTGCCTAGTTTTGTTTTCGTTTTGCTTTGTTTCTCTGTCGTGTCTTTCTCTTGTCTTCTGGTTTTGTCGCCCGTTGGTGGGTCGGCTCTGCCAGAAGGTTGTCTGCCTTCTGTGCAGAGGTTGTTTGCCTGTAAAGTCTTTAAATAGCATGTACATAATGTAAATAATTGTATATATCTATTTCTGCCTTGTCTGGTTTTCCTGTGGGAGTCATCCCGTATGTATATTCATGTATATATGTGCATATCTGTAGATAGCCCTTGTATATCTCCTCCTTTCCATGTATATATCCTTCAACTCTGTGTGTATCCTTTCGGGTGGCTTGACAAGCTGGTCGAGTCACCCTTGCTTCTGGTTTTCACCTTCAAGCTTGCTTCGAGGCAGAAAACCACCTGTTTGAAACTCGGCTCTCAGCCGGTTTTAAACAGGCAGTTTTCTCTCTCCTCCATCAAGGTTGTCAAAGCCTCATTTATTTCCCATGCACGCAATTACTTCCAGCCAAGTGGCTTTCCCTTTTCGTGCATTTGAACAGTTGGCTCTGGCATCATCGCCATCACATCCAATTAATACCAACACACGTGGCACCCACGTGGACCTACCTTCACATTCTTCTTTGCTAACAGTCATTTCTCCGGGCCTCGGGCCTCTTACCACCACCCATCCTATGTCTTTGTCAAGTGTGATAAAATTTTCTGAACCTGGAGGTATGGTGAAAATCCTAAGTTTAAGATGTGTTTTTCTTTTCAGGTACCTTTGTGAAAAACTAACTTTGCAGGAAAAACAAACGACACGGTGGTGAGATCTCTGGACCTCAGAGTAACTAGTTTTATTTTAATAAAATATTCTGACAGTCGCTTTGTCTCGCAGGTCCAGACTTCAACTTCCAACTATGTCTGAAGCATCTGCATCTTCTCCTCCCGGAAGTCTGAAATTACCAACCACAATAGAGACCAGGGCAGCAGTAAAGTCAAAGATAGAGAAGGCCCTGGCCAAGCTGCCCCTCAATATGAAATTTGTGCAGGATAATGAGATTGTGGGCTCAAAGGTTGAGTGCAAAGTGAAACTAAAGACCGACGCCAGCATCAGAACTTGGGTGAAAATGCAGGCTCTGGTAAAGGTAATGCACATCCAGCGACAGGCTGGAGACAAACTCGCCATCAACGTAGGGGGTTCTAGAATCCTCCAGGCAGCTTGCTTCCCGTGCTCTATGTAGTCCTCAGAGCTCATCTTAGCATTAGCGGCCAACTACAATCCTTTTTTCTGGGCTTTCATGCTCGCAGCCATAGAACCCACGGGATTCCCCACTCCACTGGTGTCCCTTGACCCAGTCACTTTCCAAGTAGTCCTGGGCATCCCACAATTTCATAGGGCCACGGTGGTAACAAGGACTGATGCCTTGAAACAATTTGCTCAATTGGAAGACACTGCCTAGGTGTACATAAACACCAACTGGCTCAAGGTCCCGAAGAGGGACCCAAAGAGAATGAGGATAGATATCCCCCGCTCTTAATTCAAGGAGAGCATCCAGATGGGGATGATAGCATTGGCCCAGGTCTTCGGGCAACCCTCCACCCAGGAATTTGCAAAGTGGATGTACTATTTCCTCCTCGGCATCTCCACTAAGGGAGAATTCTTTGACTGGATGACAATAATCTCCAATCATGTCGACTGCCAGTTCCGGCAGTTGAATGAGAAGAAGAAGTTCTATATGACTTCTTATGTTTTCTAGGCTTTGGCCCAACAGAGGCCCCACTCCAATGACCTACTTATAGATGGCATCCTTAGATTTATCCTGGGACAAAAAGCACCGTAGGATCATTTCCCACAGATCCAATGGGAGGCCAGCTTCCCCAGTTTCTGTCAGGTAAATGATTCAGTCATTTATTACCATCTGCTCACGCCCACCCGGGATGCTGGATACCGCCTATCTACTGAGGCGATGAAGTTGGTTAGTAGTTATGGGCACTACTATATCCAATTCCAGCAGCATACATACATTAGGGTCGTCGGCTTCTCTGGAAAACCCTATTATTACCCAAGCATTGTGGGGATAAGATCGTGCTGCTGGAATATTGCCGGTAGATGATGGAGCTACATTCCTTCTTGGCCCACAAGAAGGTCTCTAATGTCTCATTCCCAATATCTTGTGGGAACTACACCTATAGTCTGGCCGCCGTAAAGGAGGTAGACAATGAGTTGAAATGTTATAACTTGCAGGAATTTTATCTGGCGCGGAGAAACTTTGATCTGCATGGCCGAATTGTAGCAGCACTACCCCGGGCTTCGGAGCCCCACCACGCACACATGGAAGACTTATGGGCCGATTGCTAGGATGACATGGATGTGCGAAGCCGGCACTATGATAGAATGATGACCAGAATGATGCAGGAGCTAAAGCTCTGGAGGTTCCCAGCGGGCTTCTCAGATACCGCCCCCACCGCAGATCCCCAGTACAAGGAGAAGGGGATTGATAAAATGGCACTGCCGACAATAAATTGGGCCACCCAAGAAGAGCACGCAATTGAGGACTTCACTCAGGAAATAGTTGAGTGAAGTCACGCATATTTTAAAAGGGTGTGCCCCAGGAGTATACGCCAAGCTCCCTGACCGATACCAAAAGTAACACCACAGCTGGTACCTAGATTAACTCCAGGTGCCGAGACTTCTACACAGGGCGCAGACAAAGGGAAGGGGATAGCCACAACCCCCTCCGCGCAGCAGACCCCTATACAAGAACAAATATAGAAATCTATGGCAGCCTCCCAGCAAATGAGGGAGCAGTTAATGACGAGGCTGGCCACTCCCCCACTCATGTCTAGACTGATTCGTCCCCCTTCCTCCCCGTCACTAGCAGCCTTAATGATGAAGGCGACTGGGGTGGATCCTATGGAAGCGGCGGCAATAGCTGATGTGGGGCTGCCTTTAGTTACCCAGAGGAAGAGAAATCACATCCAGTAGCCAAAGGCAGAACCAGCGCCAAGGGCATCCCTCCCCAAAGAAGTAGAAATCCTTTCTTCTAGTTCCCCGAAACTGGAGAAAGAGATAGAACAGGCGGAGGTCCCAGCCAGTCCCCCTCCAGAAGAGGAGTTCGATTTATTTGTAGCCAATAAATTTGAAAATCTATAAGGGGGCGACACGCAAGCAGAGACAGAAGTCCCGAAAAAGGAACAAGAGGCTGTGGACCTACAGGACCTAGAACAAGAAGCTACAAAACAAGAAGAGTAGCAGACAGAAGAACCAAGACTAGAGATTGTCTCCAGGGCTTAGGCAGGGTAAGGTCCGGGAGTGGACCAACAAAAAATGAGTGAACAAAAGGCATCCGCTGGGGAACTCAGACCTGGACCTTCGGGAGCAACCGTAACCCCAGCCGCCGCGTTCCAAGTGCCACTCCTGGGAGAAACCTTCGGGAAGGTAATCACAGCGGCCCAAACTCTAAATCTCAGCCCGATACCTCCCTTACTGCTGACAGATGAGGAAGAAGAAGAGCAGCATGAAGAGGAAATCTCTAAGGAAGCCGACCAGGGTCCAGACCCATCAATTGACATCCGGGGCCAGGCTAAGGAGACAGAGATTACAGAGAATGTTGCTGAAGAAGAGGTGTCGGTAGGGAGAGGAATAGAGGAAGCATACGTTGAAAAGGAGCAGCCGCCACCAGACACCGGGAGAGAATCTGAAGAACAAACTCTGGCAGGAAGGCTACCTCTCCCACCTCTGTGGCTGGTGGAAAGCAAGAAAAGAAAAGCCCAATCTGCTCCGGTAATCCCTCTCTCCCTGGCCGAGATGATGGCCTTGGCTCAGGCTCTGCCAAAATCAAAGAAGGCCCAGACAGTTCATACCCTACAAACTGGGCCGGGCAGAGAAGCAATTGTAGTGGTGGCAACCCCTCCCCTAGACACTGATGAAGTGACCGCGGATCCCGCAGACTACAATATCGCAGAGGTATCCTTGGGCAAAAGAGGAAAGAAGGGCGAAGTAGACCTACTGAAGGAAGTAGTAAGGGCAGTGGAGGCCCGATATGAAAAGGAGGCCCAGAGGCTCAAAGTGGAGAAAGAGAAGAATGCAAACCTTATGGGGTTGCTTACTGAGCTGGCCAGGCCCATCAACGCTGCCCCTCCACAGATCTCCACATCAGAGGAATTACCGCAGAGTGACATAGACTCCCTATGAGTAATGAAAAAGAAGGCCCAAGCACTTGACGAATGGGTCGTTCTGCAAATAGGAAACACCCGGTGTTTCCTAGCGTCCACTCTCCCAGATCTATATACGGCCTGGTAGGTTATTCACCAGGTAGAAGCACTGATTAAGCAGTGGGAGAGTGATGCTGAGAATTACCAGGCATGGAAGGCAGAGCTCGAAGAGCTCCTCACCCTGGGAGAAGATATAATTTCTGAATCCAGAATTCTGGGTGAGGAATCATTTGATTTCATAAGGACTCAGCACTCTAGACTAGACCACACATTGGAGGTAACCAAGCAACTGGTAGAGTCTTTACAAGAAAAGGTGAACGCAGTGAAGTATTCTTTCAATTTATATAAATATTTTGTAATAAAGGCTTCCGGGGTTGATCCCCTTAGTACAGGTACTTATACCCCTGAGGAGACAGTTTTGGGAAATTTTGATGAAATGATGGCATCTCGGTATCAATCCCCGGAGGGGATAGATGGGGCCCAAATGGAAAAACTAAAAGAAATAGTACTTAAGGGCCATGATGCCGCAAGGATGGCAGATGAATTCAGAAATAATGTTTCGGACCTGGGGGAACAAGTTGAAGTGGCCAGATATAGAAGGGCCAGCCTAAAAAAGATTGATGAAGATGGCATTTTCCGCCTCCTTCAGGCCTTCGGTGATAATAGACAGCCTTGAGCGTTCTCTGGGAGCCGGGGAAACTTGAGCATTAAACATTCTTTATTCTTTTGGGGACGTAAGTTCCCAGATTCCAGAGTCTCGAATCCTATTCTTTATTCTTTTGGGGACATAAGTTCCCAGATCCCGGAGTCCCAGATCCAAAATTTTATATTTTTAAAAATGATCTATGTCCCGGCCCACGAGGCCGACTGGTCATTTTTAGAGGTGGTTAATAAAGACTATCAGAATGTAGTTGGGCACATCAAGAGGCATTGGCTCGGCAGTTGATTTCTGACAGGGTGGTCTTCTCAAGGCGCCATTCAAAGGTACACCTGGCACGTTGGAGATAGGGTGCCGCATTTCCCATTTATGAGGCATGTAGTCTCGGTCCCCGGGGGACCTACTTTCTACCTTCTCTTCTCTGGCTCTCTTCTCGAGACCGATTCTTCCAATGTATATTCTCATCTTCTTTTTCTGACGTGGTAGACCTATTTCGTCTCCAGGTCTTTTGTAGGGTGGCACAGGTAGTACCGGCCCCCAGATATTGCATTTTATTGAAGCACAATGAAATAGGGTTAGGGTTAGAAGAGTTGTATAAATAGGCAGATTGACCCATTTCCAAGGGTCAGAAAAATTGATGATTTTGTTGTCCATATCAATAGCAGAAGTAATTCCTGAGTTTAAGTTGCAGAGCTGAATGTTCCATTATTCTGTTCTTGATTAGTTAAATGCTCCCCTGGAGCAACCATTGTATCACACACCAGTGTTTGCTGGAAAGAATATTAATGAAGAAGGAAGGATTCATGGCAATGATGTTGTTAATGTCCCCGCTTCTGAGTTAATGGTATTTCATGTTTTAATGTTCTATATGTCCTTTGCTTTGAATATGTTAAAGTAGATTAACGACCTCTTTATTTCCACTACTGATAAAATGCTAACTGATGGTTGTGTATTTCTTCAGTATTTAGTGTAGTCTTTTAGAGTATTGTTGATGTTCCGGACATTTTAGCATGACTGTAGTTAGATGAAACATTTCTAACCCTGCAGGATCTTTTTCATTTTATTTTCTAAGTGTAGAATGCTCTGGGAAACCCTTACTGTATTGAATCTCTGGGAGAATGATTTGAAGTAACCAGCTATCCCCCTCGAAAATAGTCACCTCTCCCAACTGAGCCCCGTACTGTCGTGACCCGACACCCAGGTGCTTGAAGGCCTGGAGAATTCATTTCCCCGGACAACCTTTGCAGGCGGAGTTGGCCAATTTCTCCAGAACCCGATGATAACTTATGACTGTTGGCGGACCCGGTCAGCAAAACCCCATCAACAGCAATTGGCGCTAGAAGGAGGGCATGAACTCATCCCCTCTTAGAGATTCTGATTTTACACCTCCTGAGGGTTCCCCGAGTTGTAGTTTTAGGAGACAAGCTTTTAGTGGGATTGGGTCCTTTTCCCTAGCTAAATTTGAAACAGTCCTTAGGTCTGCCCCGAATCCCAGAAGGTTTGTCAAACTTGAGCCTCCTTCTTGAAAGAAGCAGACATCAAAAGTCCTACTAGCCACTATTGTCTGGGGGTCTACCATACCCCTGAATACTCAAACTCCCCAGACGCTCCTGGGAACCAATACCCAAACTACCTAACATATAGTTCCCCAAATGGCTACATATTTCAGAAACACTGGGTCCCCAATGGGCACTTTTCCGGGTGCAACCAATGATTTACCCTCTCACCCGGAGAAGATTTTCCCGCGATATGAGCACTTGGGCTCACGAACTGCAGAAGAACACCTACAGGCATACAAAGATGCCATGAACTAACACCGGATTCAACATGAAGATGTTGTGACTCGAATGTTTCCCTTCTCCCTAGGACAAAGCGAGTTGAATTGGTACTTGAACTTGCCTGCCAACTCCATAAACACTTGGCAGGATATGGAGGATGCCTTCCTGGCTGCCTTTTGCGTGCACGTGGACCCAGCCTGGTCCCATAGCCAGTTTATCTCCATCAGAAAGGAACCCAATGAACCTCTCGCAGCATTCAACCATAGGTTCCAGCGTACCTTGAAGCGGTGCACGGGCCCCTTTATTCCATCTCCAGATGTGACTATACAGACCTATCTTAATGCAATAGACCGGTTCGTTGTCACTCTCCTCTGGAGAACAACCGCCGCGGGTGACCGGGACACTTTGGAAAAAGTTTACAACCTGGCCTTAGAGTTGTCTCATGGTCTCAATAAATCCCCAGGTGGGATTGGGCAGAGCACACCCTTCAATATGATCCCTGGCAGAACCGCATATGTCGGTGGATACAATCCCAATCTGGCAATAGGTGCCCCCTCAATGGCGGTGAATCCTCCGCTACCTTTGATAGACCAACAGACATGATTTTTCTACCCAGCCCAGACCCAGATAACGCCGAGTTTGGAAGTCTTCCCTTGGAATCAACATCAGCAAACACAAAAAACTCAGACACAATCATCCGGAGTACCTTTCTTCGAGTCGTCTGTGACTGGGGGACTGCCGCCCTTGACTCCGGCTAATACTACTGCCTTCTCGGGAAGCCAACAACAACCACAACCATCACATTGTGACGCTAACACTCAGCTGACTGCCGAGGTCAAATCCCTCTGATGAATGCTGTCCACTTTGACTATGGACATGGGTCAACTGAAGGCGGGGTCCTACGCACCCCAGAACTCAAATTTCCAGAGGGGAAATATCTTCTCCGGCCAACGAAACAACAATGCCAAAGGAAGAAACTTCAACAATGGGCCTAGGCCCAATCAAAAGTGGAACAGTAACGCTAACATCAGAGGCCCGCCTTTGAACCAAAATGCCAACCAAAATGGCGCTGGACCATCCCATTTTACACCAGTCACAGACTTCCAGCCCATGACTAACTGGTGTAGACTACATGACATAGGTTCGCACAATGAGGTAAATTGTGCCACTTTGGAGAAAGTCATAATGATCTCCCAGCTAGACAAGCAGCAATCGCATGATACCACTCCCCCGGAGCTCCTTTTCCAAGAGAAAACCCACAGTGCCTTCACCTGTGACACCATTTTCTTCAGAACTTTCAGGGAAGATGAAGAAGAATCCAAATTACCAGGATTCTTTGATGAATCCATCCCGCCCTTCGAGGCCAACGCCTTTACTAACCCACGGACCCCATACAATACTCATAGCCAAGTTGGTAAAGGACCAGTTTACACGTCCATACCTCCTACCAAAGATGATCCTCCTCCCCAGAACAACACGACTGATCGACCCGTCCCTCTAAAAGGTCTTAGCCCTAACCAAGCGAAAGACCTCAGCGAGGGAAATCACCCGTTCCTGGGAGGAAGGTTTGATATCATGAAGGCGTTAGAACAGACCACCACCTCCGTGACCTTAATGGAGGTTTTGCTAAATTGTCCTGAGTAGAAGAAGTCTCTTCTGAAGCTCTTAGGAAACCCGGAGGCCATTAGCCGCCCACCCAAGACCGTCTCCTTTGAAGATGCTAATGCGGCTGTCTTCCAGGGGAATAACGAGGACCCTCCCTTCCTACTAGGCCTGAACATTTATGGCAAGAATATACACAATTGCCTAGTAGATTTCGGAGCTTCGGGTAACATCGTGCCCTTGTCCATTTGTCAGAAGCTCGCACTCCACCCCACCCCATCTAATGGCGCAGTAATCCAGCTGGATAAGACTGCTATAAAAATGGTGGGGAAATTGAAGAACGTCTGGATACATCTTATCTAGGACCCAAGAATAGCCAGCATTATTGACATCCAAGTGGTGGATATCCCAGAGACTTATGGGATGTTACTAAGTCAGAATTGGTCTAAGTCCTTAAATAGATATTTTTTGACCGACTTCACCCACTTATGGCTTCCATGGGAAGGAGAATCAAACAAGATCTAGATAGAAAGTGAACCCTGGATGAAACAGGCTGTTACCAAAGTTGGGAGAGTCAATGAAGTCCTTTTCTTCGAGGTTTCTCCAGGGGTATACCACCCTCTTGAAATCTTAACATCCGATTTCATCCCCGGAGAAGATCCCGTCATGCTACAGAGAGCCCAAGACTTAGAAGAAAAGGTGAGAACTGGGGTCAACTCACAAGGCACTGAGGAAACCCTAGCCACACTCCTGTCCAGCACTTGGTGCTGGGTACACTACCAAAAACATTTAGAGCTTGAGTGTGAGCCATGTCTCTCGGTCGCTAACCGACAACTTAATGCCTTCTGGAATGAAGGCACAACTGATTCTCCCGGACCCAGTACCCAAGTCCAAACACCTCCAGAGATAAATCCTACTATCACGGTGGTAGTTTGGGAGAAAATCCCTGAGTCTCCTGAAAATAATCCAAAGAAACCCCCATTTTCCCAGCCCTAGATTACAAACAATGACTTGTGGACCCTGAAGTTCGATGGGTCCCGATCCAAACAAGGCTGTGGGGCTGGGGTAGAACTACTCAACCCGTGAGGGAAATCCTTCCTCGCATCCTATAGGCTATAGTTAAACTATACGAACAATGTCATGGAGTATGAGGCTTTGGTCCTTGGACTTCTATTCGCGCTAAGGAAAGGAATCACCCACCTCCGAGATCTGGGTGATTCAGAGTTGGTTGTTAAACAAGTCCAGAGTCAATACACATGTCATGACAAAAGGCTAGCAACATACTGAAATTGGGCTTGGAGCCTTATTGAGGATTTTGATATCTTTGGCATTGATCTCATTCCCCGGAAGTGGAATTATGTCCTGGATCCCCTAGCCATTTCTGCTAGCACACTTGAGCCGATGGCCGGCTCACGACTCTGAAGATTTTCAATTGAGATGGTCCCCACCCCCTCCATTCCAGATAATGTCACCCACTTTCAGGTTTTTGAGGATGATCAACATATCTTGGCCTTCATGGCGAATGTTGGTGTCTTTGAAGATCAGATAGTGGAAGAACGAGACCACGATGATACGGGGCAAGGTGATGAAGATGATGGGATCATGGACTTTCCCACCAACACCATCCCTAAGGGGATGGTTGCATTAGAACAGATCTTTGACTCAGACCCTCGGGCCCGTGAGAAGGTGTCATCTTCCCCCGAGGGAGGAAAGTTTGAAAAGGTTAACATCGATCAGCCCGGTGAAGAGAAGATCATTCACATTGGTACCTCCTGCTCTCCTAAAGAAAAGGAGAAGATTCTCACAGTTCTCCAAGAATACATCGACGTGATCACCTGGGGTTATGAAGACTTAAAGACATATGACACATCCATCATGACCCATACCATTCCCCTGAAACTTGACGCTAAGCCCTTTCGGCAAAACAAAAGACCAGTCAACCCCCTGATCAAGCCTTTGATTCGTCAAGAGGTAGAAAAACTGCTGTCAGCTCAGATTATCTTCCCAATTTGACACACTACGTGGGTTGCCAACCTGGTCCCTGTGCAAAAGAAGAATGGTGAGATCCGCCTTTGTGTGGATTTCTGAAACCTAAACAAGGCCTCCAAGAAAGATAACCACCCTCTCCCCTCATTGGATGAGGTGTTGCAGATAGTAAACGGATCTTAGATGATGTCTTTCTTGGATGGATACTCTGGATATAACCAAGTCATGGTCAAGTATGAGGATAGAGAGAAAACAGTGTTTACCACTAAGTGGGGAACGTTTGCGTATAGAAGAATGCCCTTCAGCCTAATCAATGCGGGTGCTACATTCCAAAAGGCCATGGACATTGCATTCGAGGGCCTCGTAAACTGATGCATAATCATCTACATAGATGATTTGACCATCTTTTTCAGGGATAGGCATGATCATCCCGCCCACCTCGCTCAAATCTGCGAGAGATGTCGCCGGTATGGAATATCCCTCAACCCTAAGAAGTGCATATTCGGGGTCACCGAGGGGAAATTGTTAGGGCATATCATCTCTAAGAAGGGTATATCCATAGACCCTGATAGAGTTGAAGCATTGCTGAACTTACAGATGCCTGACAGTAAAAAGGAAATGCGATCCTTCTTCAAAAAAATCAACTTTGTATGATGATTCATCACAGGATTCGCAGAAATCATCAAACCACTCAATGAGATGATGAAAAATGATACCAAAATTGAGTGGGTTTCTGAAGCAAAGCGGGCATTTGCCCAGATCAAATAGACCATAACAGAATCTCATGTCCTGGTTAGTCCGGACAACTCCCTCCCATTTTACATTTACTCATTTGCTTCGCCACATTCTGTCGTGGGAGTGTTGACCCAAAAGGTTGAAGGGGTAGAATGACCAATAGCTTTCATGAGTTCCCCCTTTAAGAATGCTGAAGTCCAGTATTCATCATTAGAAAAATAGGCCTTTGCTCTAGTTCATGCCATGAAGAAATTTTGGCATTATATTCTCCGGAGCAAAGTACACACTATCATTCTGGACCAGGCCGTCAAATCTCTGCTGATGCAGAGTGAATTGGGTGAGAGACAGGGGAAATGGATGGCCATCCTCTAGGAATATGACTTAGAGATGCAGCCCATGAAAATAGTCTAAGGTCAGGGACTAAGTCGGGCAATGGCAGAGGAGACTCCCCACATAGAATGTCAGACTTATACAGTGGAGTCCATTACTCAAGACCCGTGGTATACCAACCTGGTGTACTTGCTGCTAAATAAAAAATGCCCTGAGGGATTACCTCCCCACAAACACCGCGTCTTGCGGATGAAAAGCACCCATTTCATGATAAAAAATTCCGCGCTTTACCGTCAAAACTATGAGGGAGTGTACCTCCGGTGCATTGACAGAGACCAAGCTGTGAAGATAATTGATGAATTCCACGGACAGTTTGGAACTGGGCATGGTTCAGCTGATGCCACTGCCCACCAGATCCTTTGGGCCGGTTATTATTGGCCCTGCATATTCAAAGATGTCTACGCTCATGTTAGGAAATGCCATACTTGTCAAACTGTAGCGCATCATGAGCATAACCCAGCCATGCCTCTGCAACCAGTCTACGAGGCTAGACCCTTTGACTAGTGGGCATTTGACTTCATCAGGGAAATCAACTCCAATTCATCTGCTAACCATCGATATATCCTTACTGCGACTGATTATTGCACTCAGTGGTCTGAAGCTATACCCTGCAAAAACAACACGGAAGACTTAGTTATCAAGTTTTTAGAAGAAAACATCATCACAAGATTTGGAATGCCCTTCGCTTTAGTATGTGACAATGGTCCGGCATTTTCTTCAGCGCAATTACTTGAATGGACCTACAGTCAGAAGATCACATTGAAGTTCTCCAGCAACTATTACCCCCAGGGGAACGGCGTTGCTGAATCAACCAACAAGAATCTACTTGAGGTGATCAAACATCTGTTAGAACAAAATCCCCAGGATTGGAATCAAAAGTTGAAATTTTCCCTCTGGGCGGATCACATTCGCATCAAGGCCGCCCTGGGGACATCCCCATTTCACCTGGTTTATGGCTAAAACCTAGTATTCCCAGTCAACTTACAGATCCCAGTTTTACAGTTTATGCAGGAATTCAACAACAGGGACAACATCGTGGAGGTTCGGATCTTAAACTTGGTGAGAATGGAAGAACAAAGGGACGTAGCCCTTGAACATTTCACGCATCATCAAGCAGTGGTAAAATGATGGTTTGACAGAAGAGCCCAATACAAGGCTTTTCAGATCTTGAATCTGGTCCTGTTGTGGGACAAGGCCCGAGAGAAGAAAGAAAAGCATACCAAGTTCCAACGAGTCTGGCTCAGACCATACTTAATTTTAGAAATCTGTGGGGCCAACACTTATCGCCTTAACACCTTAACTGGAGAACCTATCGCATTTCCTGTTAATGGGTAGTTTCTCAAACATTACTTCAAATAAGGGTAAGTTTGTCCAAAGTTATATTATATGTAAATTTCCGCTTGTAAATATCTCTTCCGGGTGCCTCGTTACGAGATACTCTGCCTTGTAAGTAGTACTGTCGGCTGTCCTCCGGGACAGTCTTTGTTTTTGCTTTCGATTTTTTTTTGGTCCTGACATTTTTGTTCTTTCTTGCAGGAATTGGAATGTTTTGCATAACTTTGGCCTCTGGTGCAATGCCTCCGGCATGGTGAACTTTAGAATCTATCTTTAGCATAGTGGAATCGACCCGGTCTCCGAGATTGTTTTACAGATCTTGGCACATTTTTGAGAAATCTCCATTGGGCGTTGTCTCTGGGAATCTGGCAATCAGTGAACAAATAATATAAGGAACAAGTAATCAGACACACTGGGGATAGATCAGTTGTACTAATTGGTTGACCCACATTTGAGAATATAACAAAATTCTTCCCGGGTCTGGAGTTTTATCCTCTCTTCAAAAATCTAAATATAGGTGGATAGGTGAAAGAAGTACCACCATTTGAATTTAGCTAAGCTTAGGCTCAATGGTGAAAGAAGTACCACCTTCCCCACCTGGAAATAAATAAAATAATAAGAGGAAGCGGGATAGAACTCCAATCTCCGAGGAGAAACGAGTGAATTGATGACTGGTTCGATGTGATTAGTACCTCTTCTCTATCCCCCCCAAAGGTCATTGGCTTGATTTCCTTCCAAAGCACACACGACACCACTGATGAAAGGCTACGGACTGACTCCTGTGTGGTTGGGTTCTCTCAAATATGCTGCTCTTGGCCTGTCAAACATTCTGGGAGGCGAATTTGTTCCAGTTGTGCTAACCAGAGCTTCTATGGTTCTCAAATGTGCTAAGGCATTTGTCCCAGATAGTCACCATTTGTTATGCCCTGCATCCCCGTCCCTACATTTTGTGTGCAAAATGTTGGGTCCCCCCATTTTTTCTTTTCTTTTTTTTTGCTTCTTGTTGTGGCTTTGCCTTGTCTTTCTTTTTCTTTTGCCTTCTTTCTCCGGGGTTTTCTTCCCGGTGTGTGTGCTGTTTGCTTGGTTTGGTTTTCTCCTCTGGGATTCCGGTCCCGGAGGTTGTCTTTTGTCAGAAGCTAGATTCTGGACTCCAGGATTCTTTGCTATGATGTTCTTATAAATATCATCGTAAGAAATCCCCGGGCCCGGAGTCCGGAGGTTTTGCCTGACCTGAAATCTCTGGAAGGAGGAGGATTACTTTTTACCGTGGGTATAAATAGACTTACCAGGTCATTTTCACATTTACCATGATTAAAACCTTCGAGCACTTAGAGAAAAATAGAGCGATTTCAAAGCGATTAGCAGAGCATTTACAGAGAAATTTGTGATAATCAAAGCTTAACACCTTTTGTTGTTCTCAGACATACGCAAGTGCTTCATGGTGGTGATCTTGACAGCCTGATGATTCGAGTTGTTGCAGAGTTCTCTTGGTAATCTTCCCTTTCCTCTGCCTTCTGCGTTTTCAAGTTGGTGCTTCTGCTTCCCTTATGTTTTTTTCTTTCATTTTCTGGTTTTCTTTGGGTTTGCCTGGTTTTCTTTTCGTTTTGCTTTGTTTCTCTGTCGTGTCTTTCTCTTGTCTTCTAGTTTTGCCGCCCGTTGGTGGGTCAGCTCTGCCAGAAGGTTGTCCACCTTCTGTGCAGAGGTTGTTTGCCTGTAAAGTCTGTAAATAGCATGTACATAATGTAAATAATTATATATATCTGTTTCTGCCTTGTCTGGTTTTCTCACGGGAGTCGTCCCGTATGTATATTCATGTATATATGTGCATATCTATAGATAGCCCTTATATATCTCCTACTTTTCATGTATATATCCTTTGGCTTTGTGTGTATCCTTCTGGGTGGCTTGACAATCTGGTCGAGTCGCCTTTGCTTCTGTTTTTCACCTTCAAGCTTGCTTTGAGGCAGAAAACCACCTGTTTGAAACTCGGCTCTCGGCCAGTTTCAAACAGGCAATTTTCTCTCTCCTCCATCAAGGCCATTAGAGCCTCATTTATTTCCCATGCGTGCAATTACTTCCAGCCAAGTGGCTTTCCCTTTTCGCACGTTCGAACAGTTGGCTCCGCCGTCATCGCCATCACATCCAATTAATACCAACACACGTGGCACCCACGTGGACCTGCCTTCACATTCTTCTTTGCTAACGGTCATTTCTCCGGGCCTTGGGCCTCTTACCACCACCCATCCTATGTCTTCATCAAGTGTGATAAAATTTTCCAAACCCAGAGGTATGGTGAAAATCCTAAGTTTAAGATGTGTTTTTATTTTCGGGTACCTTTGTGAAAAACTAACTTTGTAGGAAAAACAAACGGCGTGGTGGTGAGATCTCCAGACCCCGGAGTAACTGGTTTTATTTTAATAAAATATTCTGATGGTCGCTTTGTCTCGCAAGTCTGGACTTCAACTTCCAACCATGTCTGAAGCATCTGCATCTTCTCCTCCTAGAAGTCTGAAATTACCAATCACAACAGAGACCAGGGCAGCAGCAAAGTCAAAGATAGAGAAGGCCCTGGCCAAGCTGCCCCTCACTATGAAATTTGTGTAGGATAATGAGATTGTGGGCTCAAAGGTTGAATGCAAAGTGAAACTAATGACTGACGCCAGCGTCGAAACTTGGGTGGAAATGCAGGCCCTGGTAAAAGTAATGCACATCCAGCGACAGGCTGGAGACAAACTCGCCATCAACGTTGGGGGTTCCAGAATCCTCCAGGCAGCTTGCTTCCCATGCTCTGTGCAGTCCTCGGAGCTCATCTTAGCATTGGCGGCCAACTACAATCCTTCTGTCTGGGCTGTCATGCTCGCAGCCGCAGAACCGACGGAATTCCCCACTCCACTGGTGTCCCTCGACCCAGTCACTTTCCAAGCAGGCCTGGGAATCCCACAATTTGATAGGGCCACGGTGGTAACAAGGACTGATGCCTTGAAACAATTCGCTCAATTGGAAGATGCTGCCTGGGTGTACATAAACACCAACTGGCTCAAGGTCCCGAAGAGGGACCCAAAGAGAATGAAGATAGATATCCCCCGCTCCAAATTCAAGGAGAGCATCCAGATGGGGATGATAGCATTAGCCCAGGTCTTCGGGCAACCCTCTGCCTAGGAATTTGCAAAGTGGATGTACTATTTCCTCCTCAGCATCTCCACTAAGGGAGAATTCTTCGACTGGGCGATAATAATCTCCAATCATGTCGACTCCCAGTTCTGGTAGTTGAATGAGAAGAAGAAGTTCTATATGACTTCTTATGTTTTCTGGGCTTTGGCCCAACAGAGGCCCCACTCCAATGGCCTACTTACAGATGGCATCTTCAGATTTGGCCCCGGACAAAAAGCATCATGTGATCATTTCCCACAGAGCCAATGGGAGGCCAGCTTCCCCAGTTTTTGCCGGGTAAATGATTCATTCATTTATTACCATCTGCTCACGCCCACCCAGGATGTCGGATACCACCTATCTACTGAGGTGATGAAGTTGGTTAGTAGTTATGGGCACTACTATATCCAATTCCAACAGCATACATACATTAGGGTCGCCGGCTTCTCCGAAAAACCCTACTTGTTGCCCAAGCATTGTGGGGACAAGATCGTGTTGCTGGAATATTATCGGCAGATGATGGAGCTGCATGCCTTCTTGGCCCATAAGAAGGTCCCTAACGTCTCATTCCCAATCTCCTATGGGAACTACACCTATAGTCTAGCCACCGCAAAGGAGGCAGACAATGAGCTAAAATGTTATAACTTACAGGAATTTTATCTGGCGCGGGGAAACTTTGATCTGCATGGCCGAATTGCAGAAGCACTGCCCTGAGCTTCGGAGCCCCACCACGCACACATGGAAGACTTATGAGCTGATTGCTAGGATGACGTGGATGTGCGAAGCTGAAACTATGATAGAATGATGGCCGCAATGATGCAGTAACTAAAGCTCTGGAGGTTCCCAGCGGGCTTCTCAGATACCGCCCCCACCGCAGATCCCCAGTACAAGGAGAAGGGGATTGATAAAATGGCACTGTCGGAAATAAATTGGGCCACCCAAGAAGAGCACACAATTGAGGACTTCACTCGGGAAATAGTCAAGTGAAGTCACGCATATTTTAAAAGGGTGTTCCTTGGGAGTATACGCCAAGCTCCCTGACCGGTACCAAAAGTAACACCACAGCCGGTACCTAGATTGACTCCGGGGGTTGGGACTTCTGCACAGGGCGCAGAAAAAGGGAAGAGGATAGCCACAACCCCCTCCATGTAGCAGACCCCTATATAAGAACAAATCTAGCAATCTGTGGCAGCCTCCCAGCAAATGAGGGAGCAGTTAATGATGAGGCTGGCCACTCCCTCGCTCATGTCTGGACCGATTCGTCCCCCTTCCTCCCTGTCGCTGGCAGCCTTAATGATAAAGGCGACTGGGGTGGATCCTATGGAAGCGGCTACAATAGCCGATGTAGGGCCGCCTTTAGTTACCCAGAGGAAGAGAAAGCACATCCAGCAGCCAAAGGCAGAACCAGCGCCAAGGGCATCCCTCCCCAAAGAAGTGGAAATCCTTTCTTCTAGTTCCCCGGAACAAGAGAAAGAGATAGAACAGGTGGAGGTCCCAGCTAGTCCTCCTCCGGAAGAGGAGTTTGATTTATTTGCAGCCGATGAATTCAGAAATCTATAAGGGGGCGACACACAAGTAGAGACGAAAGTCTCAAAAAAGGAACAAGAGGTTGTTGACCTACAAGACCTAGAACAAGAAGCTACAGAACAAGAAGAGCAGCAGACAGAAGAACCAAGACTGGAGATTGTCTCTGGGGCTCAGGCAGTGCAAGGTCCGGGAGTGAACCAACAACAACTGAGTGAACAAAAGGCATCTATTGGGGAACCCAGACCCATACCTTTGGGAGAAACCGTAACCCCAGTCGTCGCATTCCAAGTGCCACTCCCGGGAGAAACCTTCGGGCAGGTAATCATAGCGGCCCAAACTCTGAATCTCAGCCCGATACCTCCCTTACTACCAACAGATGAGGAAGAAGAAGAAGAGAAGCATGAAGAGGAAATCCTCAAGGAAGCCGACCAGGGTCCAGACACATCAATTGACATCTGGGGCCAGGCTGAGGAGACAGAGATTACAGAGAATGTTGCTGAAGAAGAGGTGCCGGCAGGGAGAGGAACAGAGGAAGCATACATTAAAAAGGAGCAGCCACCACCAGACACCAGGAGAGAATCTGAAGAACAAACTCTGGAAGGAAGGCCACCTCTCCCACCTCCATGGCTAGTGGAAAGCAAGAAAAGAAAAGCCCAATCCACTTTGGTAATCCCTCTCTCTCTAATTGAGATGATGGCCTTGGCTCAGGCCCTGCCAAAAGCGAAGAAGGCCCAGACAGTTCATACCCTACAAACTGGGCTAGGTGGAGAAGCAATTGCAGTGGTGGCAACCCCTCCCCCAGATGCGAATGAAGCAACTGCGAATCCCGCAGACTACAATATCGTAGAGGTATCCTTGGGCAAAAGAGGAAAGTAGGGCAAAGTAGACCTGCTGAAGGAAGCAGCAAGGGCAGTGGAGGCCCGATATGAAAAGGAGGCCCAGAGGCTCAAAGTGGAGAAAGAGAAGAATGAAAACCTTATGGGGTTGCTTACTAAGCTGGCCAGGCCCATCAACACCACCCCTACATAGACCTCCACATCAGAGGAATTACCGCAGAGCGACATAGACTCCCTGCGAGTAATGAAAAAGAAGGCCCAAATAGTTGACAAATGGGTCGTTCTACAAATAGGAAACACCCGGTGTTTCCTAGCATCCACTCTCCTAGATCTATATACGGCGTGGCAGGTTATTCACCAGGCAGAAGTGCTGATTGAGCAGTGGGAGAGTGATGCCGAGAATTACCAAGTGTTGAAGGCAGAGCTCGAAGAGCTCCTCACCCTGGGAGAAGATATCATTTCTGAATCTGGAATTCTAGGTGAGGAATCATTTGATTTCATAAGGACTCAGCACTCCAGACTGGACCTCACATTGGAGGTAACCAAGCAACTGGTAGAGTCTTTACAAGAAAAGGTGAACGCAGTGAAGTATTCTTTCAATTTATATAAATCTTTTGTAATAAAGGCTTCCGGGGTTGATCCCCTTAGTAGAGGTACTTATACCCCCGAGGAGACAGTTTTGAGAAATTTTGATGAAATGATGGCATCTCGGTATCAATCCCCGGAGGGGATAGATGGGGCCCAAATGGAAAAACTAACCAAAATAGTACTTAAGGGCCATGATGCCGCAAGGATGGCAGATAAATTCAGAAATAATGTTCCAGACCTGGGGGAACAAGTTGAAGTGGCCAGATACAGAAGGGCCAGCCTAAAAAAGATTGATGAAGATGGCATTTTCTGCCTCCTTCAGGCCTTCAGTGATAATAGACAGCCTTGAGCATTCTCCAGGAGCCCGGGAAACTTGAGCATTAAACATTCTTTATTCTTTTGGGGACGTAAGTTCCCAGATTCTGGAGTCCCAGATCCTATTCTTTATTCTTTTGGGGACGTAAGTTCCCGGATCCCGGAGTCCCGGATCCAAAATTTTATATTTTTTAAAATGATCTGTGTCCCGGCCCCCGAGGCCAACCGGTCATTTTCAGAGGTGGTTAATAAAGACTATCAGAAGGTAGTTGGGCACATCAAGAGGCATTGGCTCGGTAGTTGATTTATGACAGGGTGGTCTTCTCAAGGTGCTGTTCAAAGGTACACCTAGCACGTTAGAGACAGGGCACCGCATTTCCCATTTATGAGGCATGTAGTCTCGGTCCCCAGGGGACCTACTTTCTACCTTCTCTTCTCTGGCTCTCTTCTCGAGACTGATTCTTCTGATGTATATTCTCATCTTCTTCTTCTGACATGGCAGACCTATTCTGTCTCTAGGTCTTTTGTAGGGTGGTGCAGGTAGTAATGGCCCACAGATATTGTATTTTATTAAAGCATAATAAAATAGGGTTAGGGTTAGAAGAGTTGTATAAATAGGCAGATTGACCCATTTCCAAGGGTCAGCAAAATTGATGATTTTGTTGTCCATATCAATAGCAGAAGTAATTCCTGAGTTTAAGTTGCAGAGATGAATGCTCCATTGTTCTGTTCTTGATTAGTTAAATGCTCCCCTGGAGCAACCATTGTATCACGCACCAGTGCTTGCTGGAAAGAATATTAATGAAGAAGGAAGGATTCATGGCAATGATGTTGTTAACGTCCCCACTTCTGAGTTAATGGTATTTCATATTTTAATGTTCTGTATGTCCTTTGCTCTGAATATGTTAAAGTAGATTAACGACCTCTTTATTCTCGCTACTGATAAAATGCTAACTGATGGTTGTGTATTTCTTCAGTATTTAGTGTAGTCTTTCAGAGTATTGTTGATGTTCCGGACATTTTAGCATGACTGTAGTTAGATGAAACATTTCTAACCCTGCAAGATCTTTTTCATTTTATTTTCTAAGTGTAGAATGCTCTAGGAAACCCTTACTATATTGAATCTTTGGGAGAATGAGTTGAAGTAACTAGCTATCCCCCTCGAAAATAGTCACCTCTCCCAACTGAGCCCCGCACCGTTGTGACCCAACACCCAGGTGCTTGAAGGCCCGGACAATTCATTTCCCTGGACAACCTTTGCAGGCGGAGTTGGCCGATTTCCCCGGAACCCGGTGACAACTTATGACTGTTGGCGGACCCGGTCAGCAAAACCCCGTCAACAGTTTGGTAGACCAATCCCTCTTCTACCTTAGAAATCAGCTTTGTCAGACCTTGGCCCCTTACTAGCTTCATGGATTGGATCTTGAGGCCAAACTCCTGGAGAATTTCCATCCATTTTCCCCTTAGCTCTCCTAGCTCATTGTGCATCAAAAGAGACTTCACGGCTGTGTTGGGGACTATCCCAATGACTTTCCTCCTCAAGATATAGTGCCAAAACTTCTTTACCACCTTGACAAGAGTGAATGACTATTTTTCCAAGTTGGGGTACCTAATCTAAACATCTTTGAAAGGGAAACTCATGAAAGATATGGGTCTTTTGTCTTCACTGTTCTTCTTTTGTTTGAGGATGCCTATGCATGAATGTTCTGATGCAAAAGAGTAAACTTTGAATGCGATGGTTTAGTGAGGGCTGACAAGAACCAGTGTTGTGGCAATGGAATTTTTTATCTCCTCAAAATATTTCTTGTCCAGGAGATTCCATTCAATCTTGACATCTTTCTAGAGCATTTCATTTAGTGGTTTTACTACTTCTGCAAAACCACTAATGAACTTCGTTACGAAGTTCATCTTCCCGAAGAAAGATTTCAGTTCTTTGCAGCTATGTGGTAGTGTTAACTTTAGAATAGCTTCTATACTTTTGGGGTCTATGGCTATCCCCCTTTCAAAGATAATGTGTCCCATGAGCTTGCCTTCAGTTACCCCGAACATGCATTTATTGGGATTTAAGGAAATCCCAAATTCCCAACATCTTTGAAGGTATTTTCTGAGATCATTTATGTGGTCAGCTCTTTTCTTTGGGAAAATTGTGAGATCATCCATGTAGATGATGATACACCTCCCAACTATTCCTTTGAAAGCTATGTCCATTTCCCTCTAAAAAGTGGCCCTAACATTAATCAGTTTGAAAGGCATCCGCCTATAGGCAAAGGTTCCCCATTTAGTTGTGAATGCTTTTTTTAGCCTATCTTATTCTTGCACCATCACCTGGTTGTAACCAGAGTAACCATCTAGATTTGACATCATTTGAGACCCATATACCTTTTGTAGCACTTTGTCGCTATATGGGAGTGGATAATAATCCTTTTGAGAATATTTATTGAGGTTTTGAAAGTGTACGCATAGTCTGATTTCTCCTGTTTTCTTTCTCATGGGTACTAGGTTTGCAACCCAAGTAGAATGATGGATTGAGAAGATGATTCTGGCATCAAATAACTTTTGGACTTCCTTTTGGATCTACAGCTCCATGGTAGGGCTCACTGGTCTTTGTTGTTGTCTGAAAGGCTTGGAATCTGGCTTTAGAGGGATGTTGTGTACTATGAATGAGGTGTCATATGTCTTCAATTCCTCATAGCTCTAGGCTATGACATCCCGATATTCCATGAGGAGATGGACCATTCTCTCCTTTGATTCTTTGGTTCCTACCTTCCCGATGTGGACCTCTCTAGGTTCTTCTTCCATGTCAAGGTTGTATGTATCACATTCTTTACCATTAGGTGTTACGTCTGGGTGCCTCCTTACTGCAATCTTGTCTCTGTCAAAAATCCTCTCTAGTTCTACCATTCCTTTGGGTATGGCATTGGTCCTCAGATTTATGATACCTTGATCATCTAGATCTTCAGGTCTAATTTCTTCTTCATCTTCCTTTTCCTCGTCTATTATCTATTTCTTGAACACACTAACAAACATGATGAACTTTAAGATGTGTTGATCATCTTGGAAGACTTGAAAATTAGTGACGTTGTCTGGAATGGTTGGGGCTGCGACGAGTTCAACTAAGAATTTATTTAGCTTGGATTTCTCTATTGGATGCAGTGAACTAGCTAATACAGCTAGGGCATCAGCGACAACATTTTTTCTACTTGGGATGGTTTTGATGTTGAAAGCTTCAAAGTTGTTGATTAGGTCCCATGCTCTATTCCGATAAGCTAAGATCCTTTTATCATTGCAAGTATACTAAATACAGATTTTATTAACAACCAATTGCAAGTTCCCTTCCACTGTTAGTATCTTTATCCCCTTCTCATGCGCTAAGAGGAGTCCCCGGACTAGTACTTTATATTCTGCAACATTGTTAGTGCATAGAAACTATAACCTATAAGCGGCATAGAAAGACTTACCTCTTGGGTTTACAAGTTCGATTCCCACACCTGCTCCCTGTTTACATTTGGAGCTGTCAAAGTGTAGTTTCCATATCTGGGGTTTCTTAGTGGAGCTTGACTTGGTGGGATTATTTCTAGGAAGGTCCTTGGTCTTGATTTTTTGGCCTTTTCCCCGATCATTGTCAGAAGAAGTTAACTCTCCTAAATTTTGATTATGTTTGGGTTCGCGGGATTCAACACTTGTACTTCTTGCGTCTTCTTCTATTTCTTTGTAAGGGGGACACACCCCATCATCCAAGGTAATCTATTTACTAAGTACATTCAAGGCAATAATTTTGTCATCAGAGTCTAACCCATGATCCTGATCTTGGCTTGAAGTGATTATATTAACTGGGCTGACTACCTCTGGCCAGGTGTTATTTTTGTCTTTGATCTTGAGGATATTCCTTTTCATTGTCAGAGTTTCTGATGGATTACTCAATAGGGTGATCTAGGTTAATACCCATGATAATGCTTCCTAGGAACTAGGACATGTGAACTTAGTATGGCTAGCCCGGTGTAGTCGGTAGTACCCTAGTATTAGCAAAATATTAGGGTCTATGTCTTGTCCTAGATGTCATAAACTGGCTGTCATGTTTTTGATGAAACTTTGGAAGATGTCATCACCAATATTTAACTCAAGGAGACCTTGGATGGGACTATGGTCTGATTCTTCACCTTCTTGGATTTGGAACATGAGGATGTTGTCCATTTGATAATTGCCCAAATCTATCTAGGTGAATAGGAATTCATTCAAGGCATTGTACTCAGTGTTCATCCTTTTCAATTTAGGATTCACATCTATCTTGATTTGGTTGTTCAAACCCCTCCATTATAGCCATAGTTGGGTGAAATCCATGGAGAGCCATCCTCTTAAGCACTTGGTCCATTCTCGGCTTAATAACATACCATAGGTCTCAGGCATGTCTACTAAATGCACATCCATGTGTTCTTGTATCCTAGGATTTTCTACCAACTAGATATGGACATCTTTGAGCACACCAATCACTTTGACCTTGGTCTTATCCAGTTGTATGACTACTTAGTTTGTCACTTGGGGTGCCATTCCCAAATTTTGGCAGATTGACAAGGGCATGACATTGCAAGAAGCTCCTGAATCAATCAGGCAATTATGTAGTCTCTTTTCAAACATTCAAAGACTGAGTAAGAATGGCAGGACCTCCATCCTATCTTTGTACATGGCAGGGAAAGCTTCATATGTGTGTATACTAGATGTAGGTGTCCTCGTACTAGTGGTTGATGGACTAGGGTTTGAATGGTCTAGAGATTTTAGAAGGGCCTCCTTCTGGGATGGGCAACCTTGCAGCAATTCGAACATGGATATGTTCACTTTAGTTTTCTTTAGTTCATCAACTGCACTATACTTGTCACCCGACCAGGCCAAACCTCTGTACCAAGCATATGTGCTTGATGTGGGGGATGTAGGAGTATTTGGACCCTTAGGAGGCATGGGGTTGCTACTAGCCTAGGGATCTGGTGGGGTTGGTTGTTTGGCTAGAGGTATGCCATCGATGAGAGGTTCCTTTCTGCTCTGAAGGTTGTACAAGTTTTGTTCATCATTTTGGAAGGCATGTACTTCAAAGTAATCAGGTTCATTTTTCCTTTGAAAGGGGAAAATGAACTCTTCTTGTCTTGCAAAGGCATCTGAGCCTTCCCCTTCTCCAGACTCATAGGAGTCAAACATCATGGCATTAAATTGCACTAGGGGCTCCTCTGGATTTTGGACTTAGTGATCATGGGAGTTGTTTCCATACCCATCATTACCTTGGAAGGGATTTGGAGCCCCAAAAAAGTTAGCCTCTAATGCATCATAAGTGTTAGCATTGTCTACTAGGATACTGCCTTTATTGGGTCTGGTGATCCATGGCCTATTTGGCCTTTTCTGCCCAAAATTTTTCTCCTGCATGTTGTTGTTGTATGTGTTAAAATTCCAACTTGGATTATGAGGATATGTAATCGTACCAACAGGTGTTCATTGGTATCCACCTTGATTTGGGGATGGGTTTAACTTCATCCAGGTGAGCTCATTGGTGAGTTGTGATAAGGTCTTTTTCATGATGTCTGACTTAGAAGCCATGAGAGTATCAGGATTTTCTTGAGGTATGGTTCTCTTCTCCACAAATGTTGTTTTATGAATCTTGTAACCTGGATAAATAATAGATGGGGGTACAGTTGTGAATGGTTGTGATGGAATGGGATTCAACATAGGTGCATGAGTGGTTAGAACTTGATTAATTTCTGCAAATGGATGTGGGATAGAAAGGTTACCCATGGTAGGTACTTCTTCATAACTTCCTTCTTGTGGGTCCATTTATTGGGTAAATATGAAAGCCTCATTGTACACCTTTTCCATTATATGTCTATCTGTCGGGGGAAGCCTTCTTAGGAAGATTGAGGTGAAAGGGTCCAAAGATTTGAGGTAAATTTGTATAAAAGCTATATCTGGTATGGTGTAAGGCGACTCTTGATTTTGATGTATTTTTTGAAAGTGATGGTTAAACATGGTGATGGGCTCTTTTAGATCTTTCCTCATTGTAATAAACTGGTGATGCATCATAGTGGGGTCCACATACAACTTGAATTGATTGAGGAATTTGGTTTCAAATTCATTCCATGTGGAGATAGACCCTAATGGAAAGTTTAGGTACCAATTGTATGCAAAATCTCCTAGAGTGTATGGGAATAGATGACAAACAACGTCTTGGTGGGCAATCTCTTTACGGTTACCAATTTCTTTGAAGGCGCGGATGTGTTCTTCTGCTATTCTTGATTCACCATATATGAATCATGTGCAAAACTTCTCCATATTTTTGGGTAACTCATGGAGTTTTCCAACAAATCTTAAAGGTGAGCTTGTTTCATTGGTGAAAAAGGCCATTGGACAAGGTTGTTGCAAATTCTGATTTTGCACGTTCTGATTTTACACTATGGATGCGATGACAGTTGGGACAGCGATATGTGTTTGCTATCCAAGAGAATTCTGAGACTAAAAAGATAGATACCAATTTTTGGGATTAATGAGAAGTAGTACTAAGAGGAGAGGGGTGAATCAGTACCTCTCAAACTTTAAACACATTTCACCTTTGATCCTTAGTAATCATTCTTTACTATATTACCGACCACATCTAATGTTCTTTCTTATGCATGTAATATTATTTCATAATATTTAATTGTTTGCAACATTCATAGAAATATTCATGAAAGTAATAAACACATAACACAAGATATGATATCATAGAAAAATATTGTCAGGAAGTAAAAAGTGCGGTGGGGATGACACCCACTAAACTTCACTATCTCCAGAATGGAAGGGATCTAGTAAAGGCTTACAATTGATCACTTCTGATGATCTACCCTATTAGGAGTATTAAAGTGGAGATATGTTAAGATCTAATCTGTTAAGAGCTTTAGAAACACTAAATATAAAACTTCAGTGATTTATCTGACGTGGAAAGTCATATCCACTTTTTGCGGGATGTAACTGATTGTCGGTTCTTGATCATTGGATTGAACTGAAGTTTGTTGGTGTTCCTTTGTTGAACTAATAATTGGGTCCCCTTCATCTCTTGGGTTCCTATCTTTGCTATTTCATTGGGTTGCACTATTGGTTACTCATCAGTTTCCTTTGTCATTTTTTTCATCGGGTCACACCGAATAGTGTTTGTTGGGATTCTTTGTACTTGGCAGTATTGGGTAACCTTGGCGTTGGGTAGTGCTATGCCCTGTCTGTCGGTGTAGTGTAAACCGATGGTGTAGATCATGTTTTTCCTTGTATATTCTAATGGAAAAATATAAGGCCTTCAATATCCCTCCTTCTAGCACCACTTTTGTTCAGCGTTGTTTTGACAAAAGCCAACTTTCTAGGATCTCAAGATTCGATTTCCTCTCTTGAAAGAACAATGAAGTTATTCCCAAGGATCTTTGTAGTCGGGTCACAACCTACTTGGTTATTAAGTTGAAGATAAATGTGAATATTCATGAGGAGGCCTTTTCTGGTTCGTTCAAGACATCAAACTGCAAAACACTTTAGTTCTTTTTGGTATTTTCCATTTTAACATATATGGGTGTTTGGTAAATAAAATTCAAATTTTGTTTTTTCCAGGATTTAGATTTTAAGAATTGAAAGCTGGATGTAATTGAGAATAGAGTAATGAGAGAATGAAACAAATGGCTAAAATTAAATCCTACAGACATAAACCATTGTAAAATCTTCCTTGCGAATATAATGATGGGGAGTTTTAGAACCAACCCATGAAGCACAAATCAGACAAAGTCACAATTCACTACCCCACAGATGCAAGTGTTTGGAGACAAAATATATTCACTCATTCAAGATATTCAAAATCACTCAGATTGTGAAGCCACCAAGATATGCATAGCCACAAGACAGATTTATTGTTAAGCCCAAAGATGATCTCTCCCACACATTCATCGTAGCAAGGTACGCAAACAACAACAAACTCCAACTAAAGAAACACAAATTCAAAACACAATACACAAGAGGCTCTCTAAAAATAATGAATAATGAAAGCATACATTCAATAATTTCTCATAGGTAGCAGCAATTCACACACCACTAATGAAGCACCAAATGTATATCTTTATTGTATTAGGAATCTGACCCTTTACACTGGTTTTTTAATACAATATATAGAGTTTCTAACTCAATACTCTGAATTCCCAAAATTAGGGCATCAAAGAGTCCAAAATAAATAAAATAAGCTAAACTAAAACTTTGCAAAAAGGAAACTATTATTAATTGATACTAGATAAATTGCATGGATTCTGGAATCCATTTACAATTAGTTTTCCCATGCAAGGAGGGTCAAACTCGCCAAGAAGAGAAAGAGAAAAGAAGGTGGGTTTCTTCTAAGAACTTGGAGTCTTCTTCTTGAATCTGGGAGCCTTTCTTGGAATATTCATCTATAGGATTTTATGGTGGTGGAGACTAATGGGGAAACCTTAGTCCCAACAAAATTAATTCAAGTTGACCATCAATCTGATCTGGAGTTCAACTGGTGTCCAAAAAATATGACCTTGCTGGAAACACCCAGATTTTCGGACCCCAACCTCTACTCTAAAACTTTTAGTGCCTCAAAAATTTTAATTGTTTTAAACATAATTTGGAGGAGTCTGAGCTTTTGGACTTGTCAGAGACTGAAAGGCCGAAATATTTGGGAGGCTAAAAGGCCAAAATTGCCTTGGTAGAAAAATGGCCAAGTGTAGAAACTGTCCCACTGACTTGTCAAATGGACTTTGTCATTTCAATCAGGGAAGACCTCTGGATGGGATTCTTTGAGCTTGTGCACTATCTCCTGGACCTCTTCATAGTTTATTTCTTTCCTCTTAACCTTGGTGACCTTTAGTTTTTTCTTCTCTTTGAAGATAGTCAATTCAAAAGTGAAGAACTTGACCTCTTCTTCATGCTAAGCCATTCTCTCCATTTCTTCCTTCAAATAAAACATCTGGTGTAAGGCCTCCTTGGTGCTAACACATACAAGAATAACCTTGAATTTTTGAACCACCTCCTTTGATGGCCATAGGGTAAGTTTATCTTGGTCCCTATATAAGTTGAGGCCAACCCCTGTAAAGAAAACATCCATCTCTTTTATCCAATCTACAACTTCCTCACGATTTCCTTCTATGGAGACCAAACATTTCTTGTAGACCTTGATTGTCTTATATATGCACTTGGTCCATGCCTTGAATTTGTCCAATTATTCTCCCTCATATATTTTGACCAAGATCTGGAAACATTGTTTATGGATCACTTCCAAGTCTCGAAGAGCTGCTTGCCACTTGCTTATCTTAGAATCCAGACCACCCTCATTTTCCATTAGATCAATCAATAGATTAGCCTCAACCAAGATAATCTTGTATGGCTTGAATACCATCCTGATGGCCTTCTCTCTGAATTTCTTGAAATCATTTCTCCAATCTCCACTAGCTTGGATGAATGAAGGGGTTAATCCTGCCAGCAAATTTGGTGTACCCCTTTTGTCCATCATAACCTGTAATGAAGCCTTTGGGCAGTTTGGGTCAATGGGACCTACCAGCTTGTGAATGTACCTTTTAAAGGCCTCATTCTACTCTATTAAAGAATTTATGGTTTCTTCATCTTTACTCATGAACCCTAGAGCATTCATGAGCCCTTAGGCTTCCAGTGTCTTGCTTCCTTCTCTAGTGGGTTCGCCCAAGTGCACCTCCTTAAATGTATTGTCTTCCAATGTGACTGATGTTTGAGAGGGGCTCATGGGAGGAATTGTTATCTGCGCCTTCAATTGATGTCTAGTATCTTGTGTCACATAAGATATGGTCTTCACAGGGACACTAATTTCTATTTGAAGGGTTTCCCAATAGATGCCATGTTTTTTTCTTCTCCTTCTAACTCATTAGTATAAGTCATTCTCTTTAGCTAGATCTCTTTGGTGAACCAAGTAGGTTTACCAGACACAGTCACTGGCTCATATGAGGTAACATGGAGGATAGGCACTAATTTTTGAGACCCCGAGTTTAATCCTTTCTCCACCTCTTTCTCTTGTCTCTCTCCATTTCTATCTCCTCCTACATTCATCCCTTCCCTTTGTGTTTCTTCTTCTCCTTTTTCTCCTTCTGCCTTTTCTTCTTCCATTGTTCTACCTTCCTCTTCTTTGTCTTGGTCTCCATCCTCTACTGAATTGCTCAGTACTTTTGAATTAAGACTAGTCATGTCCTCCAGTGTGGTTTGGAAGGGTGATACCTCTTCCCTACTTACTTCCCTATGGGGGGTGGTGGAGCAAGGAAAAGGGAATGATAATGGTGGAGTAAGGTTGTGAGTTGGAATTAGGATGGGGGATGTGGAAGTAGAAATGGAAGGGGGTGGAGTTGGTGTTAAGGCTGGGAATAATGGTGGTGGAGTAGGAATTGGAGGTGGCTGAGAAGTTGGTGGTGTAGGGTTGTGAGGTGGTGGAGTAGAAACTGAACTATCTTCTACTGCCTTGTCCATTACTACACTTTGTGCTACCCTGGTATCCTAGGTCTAGGGCCTTTGGACTAGATTGGAGTTTTTCTCTATAGTGGATACATTTACCAAGGAATAAGGAACTAGGTTAGAGGTGGAGTGAGAGTCACTTGGGGTTGAAAGAGGGATAGGGATCCTGTATCATATCCTAATGTAACATGCCCTTGATCTGAAAATCCCTCTAAACCCTCAAAATAAGATATTTGAAACTCATCTGACCCTAAGGAATCTAAAGCATTATCCTATTCTTTCAGGTCCTCCTGATGTTTCCTGGTGGTTTCTTTCTATTTCCTTCTCTATGACCTAGTCCTCTTGACTAGTTGTACCTCTTCCTCCCTTTCTTCCCCTTCCAAATCTTCTTGCATGGTTTCCAGGTGTGGAGAGAAAAAAGTTCTTTTTGTCTTATGAGAGGTGGATGGGCATTCACTTGAGGGAGCCTGTGATACCCCTAATGGAGGGTCTATCTAACTTATCATCCTTGTCCTCTTATGTCTCAGGTTGGAACCATATTCCATTGGTCATTCATGACCGTATACCGTCCCTGGATTTTGAGGTGGTTCCATTTTATACTTGGGGACAGTAGATTTCTCCCCTTGCTGCTTATCTACTTTCTTTGGCTGCTCCATCAATGTTTTAACAGGTATCAAGCTCATTTTGTAGGGCCTCTTAATCCATTTCTCTATCATTCTCAATACATGCCTTGCCTAGAAATTGATATCATCATTTTCATCCTTATCGATCTCCACATTCATGATAGGCCTGTCATATATCTTGTCGTCTGTATAGATAGCTTCCAGGACCTCATCTAAATCATATTCCCAAACCTTTTGGGGAGTTGAAGTCTTCAATACTTCCTTTTCCATGGAAAGAGGCATTCTACAATAATCTTGGATTCTGACCTCGTGGTCATCTATACAGTTCATCTAGTAATCCTCCAAGCTTGGTTCATGAATGTAGAACTTGCCAATAATATGGTTGTATGTGCCTATCGAGTCAAAGCGAGACAACACTATCTTGTAGAGATGTAGAGGGCATTCATCCCATTCAAATGCCAATGATTTGTAGACCTTCATATATTGCAAGGTATATGGGCCCAGTGAGATGGGAAAATCCCAACAACGCTTCTTCTTATGCTTTATATGCTCGTAAGCATCTACAAGCTGCCTGGCCATCTCCAAGATAATTATCTAGTTGGATGGATTCTTGGGTAGCTTCTTTAGTTTTAGAGTTGATCCTGGTAGCCAGATGTAAGTAAATGTTTTGAATTGTATGTAATAGGCCCCGATGGCCCTTATCTTGGCAGCTGCCTCTTCGAACATCCTTTTTGCAAAGTCACCCTCAATAGATTAGATGACTGCAAATATGAATGCATCATTGACTATCTGGTAATTAGGGCAATCTTCTGGCATATTTTCTCTCTTCATCAAATGAGGGTACATAATGTGGGGCCAAGCATTTGGGTCATTTATATTTCCCATTTTGGTAAGACCTAAGTAGTCTTCCTGTGCTGCCAACGGATACACTATATAGGTGCGCATGTAGAACTTGGGGTTGTGTTTTACTACCACCAATTGCTCATCCAATCTATCACTAATGATGGAACCCCAGTCCAACCTCACTTTACAACCCCTGATCCTTTCAATCAATAAGATCATCCAGTGTTCAAGTTGGATGGGTTGAGGAAGCCCATAAACTTGACTTACCATTATTACAGCTGCCTAGATATCATCTTTTAAGTATCCTCGTCGGAGTTATATCTTATCTAGCCTATTCTTTGGGAGAGGTTGTGTTGAGCATTGTTTTTACACAAGCCAACTTGCTAGGATCTTGAAAATTTTGTTTCCTCTCTTGAAAGAATAACAGAGTTATTCCCAACGTTCTCCAGGGTCGGGTCACAACCTACTTGATTACTTAATTTAAGATAAATGTGAATGTTCACAAGGAGGCCTTTGCTAGTACGTTCAAGACATCAAACTGAAAAACACTTTAGTTATTTTTGGTATTTTCCATTTAACAAATATGGGTGTTATAAATAAAATGCAATTTTGTATTTTCAAGATATGGATTTTCATATTTGAAGACAAAGTTTAAAGAGAGAGTAGAGTAACAAAAAGTAAAATGAATTACTGAAAATAAAATCCTATAGACATAAACCATTGTAAAACCTTCCTTACAAATTGAATGCTTGGAGAGATTTGGAATAAACCCACAAGGCACAAATTAGACCAAGTTACAATTTGCTACCCCACGGATGCAAGCATTTGGAGAGGAAACGTATTCACTCATGCAAGATATTCAAGATCAATCAAATCGCAAAGTCACCAATATGTGCACACCCATGAGATAGATCTATAATTAACCCTAAAGATGATCTCTTCCATGCATTCATCACAGCAAGGTAAGGTGAACAAAAATAAACTCCAACTATAAGGAATGTGAATTTGAAACACAACAAACAAGAGGCTATCTAAAAATAATGAATAATGAAAGCATACATTCTATAATTTTGCATAGGTAAGAGAAATTCACACACCATGAATGAAGTACCAAATTTATATCTTTATTGCATTAGGAATCCAACCATTTACATTTATTTGTGATTACAATATATAGAGTTTGATCCACAACTCTGAATTCTGAATTTAGGGCATCAAAGAGAAAAATAAATTAAACCAAAAATTTACTAAAAGGGAAACTATTCTTAACTAGCACTAGATAACTTGCATGGATCCATGAATCCATTTACAATTAGTTTTCCCATGCAGGGAGGGTCAAACTCACCAAGAAGAAAGAGAAAAGAAGGAGGGTTTCTTCTGAAAACTTGGAGTCTTCTTCTTGTTTTTGGCAGTCTTTCTTGGAATCTTCATCTGGAAGCTCTTCTGGCGATATAGACTGATAGGGGACCCTTAGTCCCTTCAAAAAAAACTCAAGATGACAATCAATTAGATCTGGAGTTCAACTGGTGTTAAAAAATGTGATGTCACTGGAAATACCCAATTTTTTTGGACCCTAACCTCTACTCCAAATCTTTTTAGTGTCAAAAAATTCTAAGTGTTTACCATTAGAACTTTGGTCCAAAGTTAAGGCTTGTTGGAGGTTGAAAAGGATGAAGTATCTATAAGGCCAAAAAATTGGAAGGCTAAAAGGCCAAAGAATCTGGGAGGCCGAAAGGCCAAAAACTATTATGTTTTCATGGGTCAAAAGGCCAAAAGCTCACAAATCTGCCTTAAGGAAATTTCTTAAGTGTCAGAAATTGCCTCTTAAAAATTGTTTTGTTGTCCAAGGGGTCAGTTTGGGAATACCTCTTGGCATGCAGCTCGGAGCCTTTGTATGATTTTCTGAACCTCCTCATAGTTTATCACCTTCCTTTTTTCCCGGTTAACCTTCCATTCTTACTTTTCTTCGAAGGTAGTTAGCTCAGAAGTGAAAAAATAGATCTCCTTTACATGATTCATCATCTTTGTCATCTCTTCTTTTGAATGAAAAAATTGTTGCAATGCTTCCTGAGTTTCTACACTTTCCATGATGTCCTTGAATTATTGTGCCAGTTCTTTAGATGGCTGTAAGATGTTCTTAGCTTCATCCCGATACAAATAAGGGCCAACCCCAGTGAAGAAAGCATCTATTTCCTCCACCACTTATAAGACTTCTTTCTATTTCTCTAATATGGAGGCTTGACACTTTTTGTAAACGCTGATTATCTTGATCATGCACTTGATCCAAGTTTCAAAATTGTCCAACTCTTCACCTTCATATATCTTCACCAAGATTTGGAAGCATTGTTTTTTAATGATCTATAAATCCTGGAGGGTGGTTTGCCTCTTTCTTATTTTAGACTCTAGGCCACCCTCATCTCTCATCAAATCAATCAAGTTTGTAGCCTCTACAAGGATAACCCTATAAGGTTTGAATATTTTCTTGATGGAACATTCCCCATAATGATCAAAATCTTCCTTCCAATCTGTGCTTGCTTTGATGAAGGATGGGGTTAAACCTAGCAGCAAGTCTGGGGTGTTTCTTTTATCCAACACTACCTGTAATGAGGCCTCCTGATAGTTGGGGTCAATGGGAGCAACCATTTTGTGAATGAATCTCTTCAAGGTTTCATTCTGCTCGGTCAAGGTTTTTATGGTCTCTTCATCCTTACTCATGAAACCCAGAGCATGTTTGAGTGCCACAATAGATAGTGTCTTTCTCCCTTCCCTGGTAGGTTCCCCTAAATCTACCTCTTCAAATGTATAGTCTTCTGAGGTATTTGAGGCTTGAGAAGTATTGGCGGATGGGACTGCAACCTGTGCCTTCCAATGCCCCCTAGTGTCCTAAGTGACATAGGACATTGTCCATGTGGGTAACATGATTTTTTCCTGATGAAAGGATTGCCCTAAGGATGATATACCCATATTTTCACCTTCATCCTCGTCTGAATAGGTCCTTATTCTTGACTAGATTTCTTTAGTAAACTAGGTAGGCCTATTAGATGTAGTGACCGACTCATATGGGGCAACTTGAAGAATTGAATCTAAATTTTAGGACCCTGGGGTTACCTATTCATCTAGCTCTTCTCCTTGTCCCTATCTCTCTTCTCCTTCATCCCCTTCTCCCTGATGTTCTTCTTCTTCTTCTTCCCTTTCCTCTTCTACCTTGTTTCCTTCTTCCATTGCCTCATCTTGTCTTCCCTGGCTTTTGTCTTCCTCTCCTGAGGAACTAACTAAGGCTTTGGTATTGAAACCAGTCATAAACTTTGATGTGGTTTCAAAGGGTGATGCAGCCTCTTTGGTTATTGATCCTCCAAGGGTCAGGATGTGGCAAGTCAAAGGGCTTGATGGTGGTGGAGTAGGTGTTGGGAGATTTTGGATTGGAAGTTGAAGAGTGGTTGGTGGAGTTTGGAGAAATGGTGGTGAGTAGGAATGGGGATGGGTGTTGTAATAGTACTAGTCTCAATTTAAGGATCATTGGTAGTTACCCCTTGGGTGATTGGAGACTCCTGATTCCCAGGCCCTTGATCTGCTTTAGAACTATCTCCCACTTTGTCTATATTTGGCTTTGGATGAGTAAATTGAGTGGGAGATGGAGTTAAGATTACCTATGCTTGAAAAAGAGAAATCTCACTTGTTTCATATCCCATTGCATAACTCAGTGTATCCTAGCCTTGGTTTGAGAAACCTTCTAGACCCTCAAAGTATGAAATTTGGAAGTCATTTGATCCTAGAGCATCTAAGGGGTTATCTTGCTCTTTAGGATCCTCTGGTGCTTCCTGATAGCCTCCTTTTATCTTCTTTTATGAGACCATGTCCTTTTAACTAGAAGGACCTCTTCCTCCTCCTCTTCTTGCGGGTCCTCCTCTATAGTTTCTAATTGTGAAGACGCAGAAGCCTTCTTCCTCTTATATGTCTTCTTCCCATTTTTGGTGGTAGGAGGAGATTGTTTAGAGGTGGAGGGTCCTTCATCAGGTGAAACCTATGTTGGCCCTATGGGAGGATCTATTTGCTCAGTCATTCTTGTTTTAGGAGCCTTGGGCCTTGGTTTTGACCCATAATCTACTACACGTTCATGGCCATACACTGTGCTTGGATTCTATGGCGGTGCCTTCTTGTATTACAGCATTGTATTTATCTCTCTATGTTGTTTATCCACCTTCTTGGGTGGATCCATCAATTTTTTCATAGGTATTGGGCTCATTTTGTAGGGCCTCTTGATCCATTCTTCTATTGTTCTCATTATGTGCCTTGCCCAGAAATTTATGTCATCATTTTCATCTTTGTCAACCTCTGCGTTCATGATGGGTCAATCATATATCTTGTCATCTATATAGATGGCCTCCAGGACCTCTTCTAAATCATACTCCCAAACCTTTCAGGGAATAAGGGTCTTTATGACTTCTTTGGCCAAGGTAAGAGTCATTCTGCAATTATCTCAGATTCTAACCTCATGATCATCTATGCAGTTCATCTAGTGATCCTCCATGTGTGGTTCATGAATGTAGAACTTGCCATAGAGTTGTAGGGGACAGTCATCCCATTCAAAGGTCAAATATTTATGTACCTTCATGTCCTATAGGGTATATGGTCCCAGTGAGATGGGAAAATCCCAATAGTGCTTCTTCTTGTGTTTTATGTGTTCATAGGCATCTGCTAGCTGCTGCGCCATTTCCAAAATGATTATCCAGTCAGATGGATATCTAGGAAACTTCTTTGGATTCATAGTTGATCCTTCTATCTGAATGTATGTGAAGGTTATGAATTGTATGTAATAGGCACCTATGGCCCTCACCTTGGTGGTTTCTTCCTCTGACATTCATTTTGCAAAATCACCCTCAATAGATCGGATGATTGCAAAAATGAAGGCATCATTGACTATCTGATAGTTTGGGCTATTTTCTGACATTTTTTTCCTTCTCTATAGTTGGGGGTATACGATGTGAGGCCATGCATTGGGGTCATTTAGGATTCCTCTCTTGACGAGTCCTTGGTAATCTTCCCTTGCTGCCAATAGGTACACCACATAAGTACTCATATAGAACTTAGGGTTGTGTTTTACCGCCACTAGCTGTTCATTCAACTTGTCGCTAACGATGGTTCCCCAGTTGAACCTAGACCTACAACCCTAGTGTCTCTCTATAAGGAGAATCATCCAATTTCCTAGTTGGAATGATTTTGGTAACCCCTATACTTGGCTTAACAATGTTATGGCTGCCTTAATGTCATCTTTCATGTATCCTCTTCTCAATTCTATTTTGTCTAGCTTATTTTTTTGAAGAAGTTTCTCAAGGTAGTGGTTGTTGACTATTTCATAAGCTTCCTCCCCTTTGTTTCTGAACCATGGGTTTCCCTTTTCTATGAAAAATTCATAGAAATTTTCTACGCCTTTGTGGAGATGAAAGAAATCCTCTATGACATCTAGCCTGATATCCAATACTACTTGTCCTTTAGTATTCTGGACCAACCTTTTGTCAGAGTCATAGTGGTTTGCCAGGGTCATGATCAACTCAGGTGAAGATAGGGCTACTAGGTGGGCTATTGTGCTGACCAATCCTGCTAATAACAAGGAGGTACAATCCTTTGATATCCTAGCTGGTTGGCCACACCTTGTAAGGAAGTCATCCTAATCCATGTTCCCGATATCGGTATCGATGATTTTGCTATGCCTCTTGCTAATTTTTAAAGGGGGAATGTTCCCCTTGTATTGGTATTTCATGGGTGAAGTAGTCTTCTTCTTAGGAATTCTTGTAGTAAAACATGCAAGTATCAGTATCTTAATTGAAGGGAAAACTAAAAGAAAGATGACTAAACTAAGAAATAGAGCAAAAACTCTCTAAGTAACCTGAAATGTAGGTTTTTTGCACTTTCGGCCTTTTTGGGATTGCAGATGCTGAAAACTGGTTCAAAGGCAAAAAAGGCTAAAAGTGAAAAAATCAACTATTTGGAGAATGAGTTACTTTGGATCTTTCAACATCCAAAAGATCGAAGGCTCTGCGAATGCTGAAAACCTACGATAAAGGTCACGACCGAATGAAACCCTAACACAAAAACTAGAGGGCAAATTCTGATTTGACATAGACAGACCTCCTGCTAAAACAAGGGTGCTCAAAGGCCCTTAGAGACTAGGGGAGAAGGAGATCTGCAAGCCCTAGGATGGATGAGTGCCAGGGTGAAAAAACCCTAAAACCTAAAAACAAACCCGATGAGCAAAAATAAAATGTGAGGCAGTGAAGGAGACCTACCTCAGAGGGGCTAGGAGTGGGGGAGGATGACACAATGAAGCTTGCAGGCACACTCATGATCAATCTCAAGGTCAAGGGAGAAAATCATTGAACCTATCAGCTCTTGAGGAATTTTGAGCGAGGACACAAAGTGATCTCAAATTGGGACCTTCACAATTTATAACCCGCGGGCCTTACGTTAGCATTTTCAGTGGTTTTGGTGTCCAAAGCATTGAAAGTCTAGAGGTAGATACCTTTGGACTTTTGGTGTTTTCAGAGGCTGAAAACACTGAAAGGACTGACTTTTGACCTTTTAGCCATTTCAGAATTTTGGAGTACTATGGTCCCCCAAAACATCGAAAGGGTTAAAATGCCAAAAAAGGTGTTTTTCCTTGTCTTATCATGCTGATACACGTTCTTGTGAGATTGATCGAGAGAGGACTCAAGGGGGTAGACAAGACCAAGAACCAAAAAGAAAAATAAGGGGGGTCCCCATGGTTAGAGGACCAAAAAATGGGCTGTGTGTTGTGGACCCATGACAAATAGCCCCGACAAAAGGAGGAATGACCAAGGCATTTCTTTATCATCATTTCTCTTCTGGGATGTAACTTTGTAGTAGAACAATGCCAAGAGGGGTGAGTGTCAACCATTCTTTCAATGATTTCCAATCTGAGGTTTTCTGCTGGCTTCCTAGTGTGTGTTAATGTTTATTCATTCCTCGACCTTTGACTATGGTAACCTGAGTGTTCGCCAGCTACACCTAACCTTTGCCAAGTAGACCAAGGTTTCTCAGAAAGAGATTTACTTCCAGTCAGGTGTTTATAGCCCCAACAAATTTTTTCCCAAATCCCAAGTATAACCTTTCTCTACTTCCAGTCAGGCATTCATAGCCCCAGTAGAGGTTATTAGAGTCACCCAAGTCCATTCCATCTGCTAGGCTGTAGCTTTCTTGATTTTGAGAGTTCTATCCTTTGGGACAGTCATTTCATTTCTTCCATGTGCTCTTGAAATGTATTAGGACCTAGATTTTTGTGTATTCTAGGTGTTTAGGTCCATAGTGATGAACTTCTCCTTTCATATTTAATCTGATCTAGGAAATGATTAGGTTGTGCCACCTAGATTTTGCACTTTGTGGCCTCTTTGGGACACTTTTATTTTCGTGTGCTTCTCTTCTTCTCTCTTCAACTATTCCTTTTTATTTTTCTATCGCCTTTGCATTCATTCAGACCTAGGTTCTGGGATTGGTGGGTACCCAAATCTACCCAGTAGTGTTGGTCACAACTGTCATACGCTCAAGGAGCCATTACTCTCGAGTGTTTCCTTTTAGTGTGTTTCTTGATTAGGATGACCAAGCCTTGAACTTCTTCTTGTCGATCACTGATAGTTGTCATCACTTTTCCTTTTGGTCAATGTTCTTTGCATCATACATTTATTTGGAGGAATTGACTAAGAAATACCCTTGCTCTGATTTATGGACTACCTTGGAATGGGTCCAAGAACACATCAACCCAAAACAACAAACGAGCCCTAAAAAAAGAAAGGAAGAAAGGACTGACGGCGGGGGACGAAACAAAGAAATGAAAAAGGGGGACTATGGTACAAGGGATGGAAGGTAGTCCCACTTAGGATCCAAAGTAATGTTTGAGGAATTTTCCATTGACTGGCAATGGGGTCAAATCTCCGTTCAATGTGCTGATCCTAAAAGTGTTTTCCCTCAGGATCTCTGATATTTGATAAGGGCCTATCCATAATCTTGGGAACTTGGCATGGTTTCTTGGCTTTTCTTTCACCTTATCCCACATGAGGACAAGGTCAGAGATCCTAAAGGCTTTAAGGGTGGTTCTCTTATCGAACCACCTCTTAACTATGGCTTGATGTTTTGATACATGCTCCAGAGCCGATGCTTGCTTCTCCTTTAGGTTAAAGAGATTCATGATCTGAACTTGTACTCGATCTTCTCCCCCTACATACTGGTCCATGAATCTGAAGACTGGGATCTTTAAGTTCATAGGGAAGATCAGATATAAACCATAGACTATCTGGTATGGGGACGTCCCCAAGGAATTTTTGATCCTTACACAATTAGTCCATAAAGTGTATTTCAATTGCATGTGCCAATCCCTGGGGTTATCATCCAGGAGGTGTTTGATCACTATCATTAAGTTCTTGTTTGTAGATTCTACTACACCATTTCCTTGCAGATAGTAATTTAAAGAGAACTTGAGGATTACCTGGTTCTTGAAGGCCCATTGCGTGAGTGAGGCCAAAGAAAAAGAGGTAGCATTGTCACATACCAGATAAAATGGCATCCCAAACCTGGTTATGATGCACTCCTCCAAGAATTTGGTCACGACCTCTATAGTACAATTCTTCAATGCTTGAGCTTTCGCTGAGCATGTGCAGTAGTCAGTAGCTGTCAAGATGAACTTGTGTCTTGCAGACAAAGGGGGGTTAATCATCCCAACAAAATCTAAGCCCTATTGGGTAAACAAGCGTACCTCATATACTAGTTATAGGGGCATTGCGGGGTTTCTCTCTCGAGTTGCACTGGTTTGGAAAGTGTGGAAAGACCTCACAAGTTCGCTGGTGTCTTTGAATATCATAGGTCAGAAATACCCTACCCTTAAGATCTGGTGGGTAGTTTCACCAGCTGACCCATGTCATGTCCCATATTTATCATGGAAATCTTCTAGGATTTTCTTTGCCTCGAGTCTGTCCAAGCATCATAGGTATAGGCCCTCATAATTGTGTTTGTATAGTTTCCCATTCTTTAACATGTAGGAGCCACTTTTTATTCTCAAGTCTCTTCTCTAGGAACCACTCATTTCCTTTGGGCAATGGTTTTGCAGTAGATAATACACTATGTCTTTATACCATACAACACTGATCACACCTTGGTCGGTGTAGGTTTAGTAGACCAGACCTTCTTCAACCTCAGAGATCAGCTTCATCAAGCCTTGGCCTCTCACTATTTTCATTGGTTGGATTTCAAGGTCAAACTCTTGGAGGATGGCCATCCATTTTCCTCTCCGCTCTACCAGCTCATTCTACATTAGAAGGGACTTTACAACTGTGTCTGGAACTATTCTAATGACTTCTCTAGATGTAATGTCTAAACTTTTTTACCACTTTGATGAGAGCGAATGACTGTTTATCTAGGTTTGGGTATCTAAGCTCAACGTATTTGAAAGGTCAACTCATGAAAGCTATAGGTCTCTCATCTTCACTATTCTTCTTCTGTCTGAGGATGCCTGCACATGAGTGCTCAGATGCAAAAGAGTAAACTTTAAAAGGGATAGTGTAGTCCAAGCTGACTAGGAATGGTGCTATAGCAATGGAATGTTTAATCTCTTCAAAGGATTTCTTGGCTAGGAGAGCCCATTCAATCTTTGCATCTTTCTTGAGCATGTCATTCAATGGTTTTACTATCTCTACGAAACTACTAATGAACTTCCTTATGAAGTTGATCTTCCCGAAGAAAGATATTAGTTCTTTGCGGTTGTGCAAAAATGTCAACTTTAGAATGGCCTTTACCCTTTTAGGATCTATGGCTATCCCCTTCTTGAAGATGATATGCCCCAAGAGTTTGCCTTTAGTTACCCCAAACACAAATTTCTTGGGATTAAGGGAAATCCCAAATTCCCTGCACCTTTGAAGACATTTTCTGAGGTCATTTAAGTGGTCAGCTCTTTATTTTGAGAAAATTGTGAGTTCATCCATATAGATGATAATTCACCTCCCAACTAGTCCCTTGAAATCTATATTCATTTCCCTCTAAAAAGTGGCCCCAATGTTAATCAGTCTGAAAGGCATCCGACGATAGGCAAAGGTCCCCCATTTGGTTGTGAATGTCATTTTCATCCTATCCTCTTCCTGCACCATCACCTGGTTGTAGCTTGAGTAACCATCCAGAAATGACACCATTTGAGACCCATTGACATTTTTTAGTACTTCTTTGAGAGATGGGAGTAGGTAATTGTCCTTCTGAGAAGATTTGTTGAGGTTCCAAAAATCCATGCACAATCTAATCTCTCCAGTTATCTTTCTTATGGGTACCAGGTTTGCAACCCATGTGGAATGCAAGATTGGGAAGATGATTCTAGCATCGAGAAACTTCAAAACCTCCTTTTCAATTAAGGGTTCCATACTAGGGTTCACAAGCATCTGTCATTTCTGAAAAGGCTTGGAGTCTAGTTTTAGAGGGATGTTGTGCACTATGACTAAGGTGTCATATGTCTTCAATTCTTCGTAGCTCCATGCTATTACATCTCGGTATTCAGTGAGGAGCTAGACCATTTTCTCCTTCTCTTCTTTGGTCCCTACCTTTCCAATATGGACTTCTCATGGTTCCTCTTCCATGCCAAGTTTGTATGTATCACACTCTTTGCCGTTAGGTGTTACGTCTGGGTGCCTCCTTACCGCAGTCTTGTCGGTGTCAAAAATCCTCTCTAGTTCCCCCATCCCCTTGGGTATGGCGTTGGTCCTCATACTTATGAAAACTTGATCATCAAGAGCTTTACGTTCAAATACTTCTTCACCTTCCTTTAATTCATCTATGATCTATTTTTTGAACACACCAGCACACATGACAAACTCCAAGATGTGTTAATCATCTTGGAAGACTTGAAAGTTAGTGACATTGTCTGGAATGGCTGGGGCCATGATGAGTTCAACTGATAATTTATTTAGCTTGGATTTCTCCATTGGATGTAATGAATTGGCCAACACGGCCAAGGCGTTGGTGACAACATTTCTTCTTCTTGGGATGGTTTTGATGTCAAAATCGTCAAAGTTGTTGATCAGGTGCCATGCTCTATTTTGGTACATTGAGAGCCTTTTATCATTGAAAGTGTACTGACTATGAACCTTCTTGAAAACCAATTGTGAGTCCCCTTCTACTATCAATATTTTTATTCCTTTCTCATGGGCTAGGAGGAGTCATTAGACCAGCGATTCATACTCTACAACATTTTTAGTGCACAAAAATTGTAACCTATAAGTGGCATAGAAAGGCTTACCTCTTGGGTTTATCAATTTGATCCCTGCACCTGCTCCTTGTTTACACTTGGAACCATTGAAGAGCAATCTCCATATCTGGGGTTGCTTAGTATGATTGGTTTTGGCCAATTTTCTCTTGGGAAGGCCCTTGGTTTTAAACTTCTGACCCTTCTCCCCATCACTATCTGAAGAGGTCAATCCCCCTGCATCTTGAGTATGTCAGTGTTTGGTGTTTTTAGTACTTTTTCTACCTTCATCTTTTAGCATTCCTTTGTAAGGGGGACACACTCTATCATTAGAGGTGCTTTAGTCACTAAGCATGTCCAAAACATGACTTTTGTTATCAGAATCTGACCCACTATCCTGATCTTGGCTTGGGGAGATTGTATAGACCAAGTTGTTTATCCCTAGTGGGGTGTTACTCTTATCCTCGGTCTCAAGGATGTCCCCTTTTATTGTTAGGCTTTTTGAAAGCTTACCTAATGAGGGGATCTGAGACAATACCTATGATAATTCTTCTTGGGAACTGAGGGAAGTGAAATCAGAATGGCTAGCCTGGTGTAATCGGCAGTACCCTAGTAGTAAAAGAATGCTAGGGTCGACGTCTTGACCCAAGTGTCGTAAGCTAGTTTTCCTATTGTTGATAAAATGTTGGAAGATTTCATCTTTGATATCTGATTCTAAGAGACCCAAAATAGGGCTGTGGTCTGACTCTAGGTCCTCTCAGATTTGGAACATGAGGATGTCATCCATCCGATAAGTGCCCAAGTCTGTCTGGGTGAACATGAATTCATTCGGGGCATTGTACTCCGTGATCATCTATCTTAATTTAGGCTCTACATCAATCTTGATCTAGTTATTTAAACCTCTCCATGCTAGCCACAGCTGGGTGAAATCTGTGGAAATCCAGCCTCTCAAGCACTCGGTCCATTCTCAACTCAACAACATCCCATAATTTTTAGGTATGTCCACTATATGCACATCAATGCATTCTTGTATTCTAGGATCTGCAACTAATTGAATGTGTACATCTTTGAGCACACCGATCACCTTGACCTCAGTCTTATCCAATTGCATGACCACTCAGTTCGTTACTTGGGGAACCATCCCTAACTTCTGGCAGATTGATAGTTACATGGCGTTGCATGAAGCTCATGAATTGATTAGGCAATTGTGTAAGTTCTTCCCAAACATTCGTAGACTGAGTAAGAATGGTGGGACCTCCATCTTATCCTTGAACATTGCGGGGAAAGCATCAGATGTGTTGTGATGTAGGGAGGGAATAGACTGTAGGGCCTAGGGCACACCCATAGACCAACCTCCTTGCAGATACAATGCAGAATTACACCACAACATGGTGAGAGAAGAGAAATGCAGATATCTTTTTCATTAATATCATCAAAACTCAATACATGCCTAGTTGTAAGGCCTTTCTAGTTATGGCCATATACATCAGAATGTATTACAATTTGATCTTCTTACTACAGTGATCTCATACCTTCAATATCTTAACATTTTCCTTCTTGCTCTAAGACTTGCTACCAAACTAAGAACATACAAACAAATAAATACAAGAGTCCAACCACTAAGTCGGGGCTCAATTATAAAGGAGAGACCTAGATTTAGGTCCACATAGATCCCAAGATAGATCCCAAATTAAATCCGTAATGAAGACTAAAAGAAGAATTCGGCCACTGATCCAACTTCCAAAAGAGACCAAATTGTCACAGGCACGACCGAGCAACAATGCACTCGGAAACAAAAAGATAGGCAATAGCAACACAAGATGCTGAGAAAAAGTAACAAAGGATGTTGAGCAACAGAAACCATGCCGAGCAGCTTCCAAAAAATTGAAGAGTAAAAACACATATTTTTGGGCATGCAGGATTGCTATTGACCCAAGATGCTCCTACGTCAGACACGTAGGGTTGAAAAGAAATGATTCTCTGAATCATGTGTTAGGTCCAACGTAAAATGAATTCAACTTAGATTGAGAAATCCAAGATGAGTCCTTAATTGGTTTGTTCTTCCATTTTACCAGATATTCTATGTATTCTTTTCCTCTTGTACTTCTACCAACTCTCTATTTGAAGATCTTCTCAACTTCCTCTATCTATTTCTTCTGATAATCACTCGGTATAGTTACTTCTTCATCAGGTTCAAGATATTCATACAAGTCTGAAATATTGAATATAGGTGATATATCCATGTCATCAGGTAATTCAACTTCATAAGCATTTCCACTGTCAAATCTTCTCAGTATTTTACAAGGACCAAATTTCTTCACCTTCAGTTTCCCAAATGCTCCAATAAGAAATCTTCCTTTCTTCAAATGAACCATCATAGCATCACCAACTTCAAATGTCTTATGTCTTTTTGATCTGTCTGCATCATCTTTGTATTTCTGATTACTTTTCTCCATCTTTTTCTTTACATCCTCATGCAATGTTTTCACAAATTCTGCAAATTCTTCTGCTTCAACACTTTTTTCTCTTCACCAACAATTTTTTTTAAATCTGATATACCTCTAGTTTGAGTTCCATGAACAATCTCAAATGGTGTTTTTCCAGTACTTCTATTCACTGAACTATTGTATGCAAAGTCTACTTGTGCCAACATCAAATCGCAATTGCCTGGTGTATCTCCAACTAAACATCTCAATAAGTTACCCAAACTTCTGTTCACAACTTCTGTTTGTCCATTAGTCTATGGATGAAATGTTGAGCTAAATTTCAACTCAGTATCCAAAAGTATTTTCCAAAAATAGCTTACAAACTTACTGTCTCTGTCAGAGATGATACTCTTTGGTAATACATGTAATATGACAATCTCCTTAAAGAAAAGATATTCTATATGAACAACATCTGATGTTTTCTTACATGGTATGAAATGTGTCATTTTAGAAAATCTATCAACAAAAAAAAATATGGAGTTATTACCTCTTGCTATCCTCAGAAGTCCAAGAACAAAATCCATGCTGGTATCACTCCAAGGTTTCTCAGGAATAGTAATAGGTGTATACAAACCAGTATTCTAACTCACTCCTTTTGCAACTTGACAGACTCCACAACTTTTCATGAATTTTTGAACATCCTTATATAATTGAGGCCAAAAATACCTCTCCTTTAGAAAAATCAATGTTTTATCAATGCCAAAGTGTCCAGCCAATCCACTACTATGTTTCTCTTTTATCAAATTGATTCTCATTGATCCTCTTAGTATGCATAAATGAATGCCTTTAAACAACATATCTTCCTAAATGAAGTAGTCTTCATACTTACTTGATTTATTTATATTAGGTGCTCTGCACACTCTCCACTGCTCTGAAAAATTAGGATCATCTTCATACAATTTCTTCATGTCATCAAAGCCAAGAACTTCAATTTTTATTTCAGTCAACAAAGATCTTCTTCTACTCAATGCATTAGCAACTCTATTAGAAACTGCACTCTTATGCTTAATCACAAATGTAAAACTCTGTAAATACTCTACCCATTTCATATGTCTCTGATTCAACTTGTCTTGACTACCCAAGTACTGCAAAGCCTTATGATTAGTATAGAAAAAAAATTCATTTGGCATCAAGTAATGCCTCCACTTCTTCAAAGCTTGCACAATAGCATAGAACTCTTGATCATAGACATAATATTTTTTCTTTGCATCATTCAACTTTTCACTAAAGAAAGAAACAGGTTTACCTTCTTGAGTCAACACAGCTCCAATTGCACTTCCACTTGCATCACATTCAACTTGAAATACCTTATTGAAATCAGGTAAGGCTAGCACAGGTAATTTAGCAACCTTTAACATCAAAGCTTCAAAACTCTTATCAGATCCATGTGTCCATTTGAATTCCCTTTTGTCTCCTCTCATTGTCTCAGTCATAGCATTGTAAATAGAACTGAAATTTCTGATAAACTTCCTATAAAAACTTTCCAATCCATGAAATGATCTTACCTCAGTAACATTCTCAGGTGTAGGCCAACTCAATATAGCTTCAACCTTCTCTGGATCCATCTTCAAACCATCAACTGAAATCACAAAACCCAAATATACAAGCTCTTCTTTCATGAAGAACACTTCTTCAGATTTATCATCAATTTTTCCTCTTTCAGTCTCTACAACACTTGTTTTATGTGCATCAAATGTTCTTCTCTGGTTTTACTGAATATCCGAATATCATATAGGTATACAATCACAATTTATTCAAGAATTTCTTCAAAACTTCATTCATCAATCTCATAAATGTACTTGGTGCATTAGTTAAACCAAAGGGCATAACCAACCACTCATACAAACCTTCTTTTGTCTTGAAAGCAGTCTTCCATTCATCTCCTTCTTTGATTCTGATATGATGATATCCACTCTTTAAATCAATTTTGGTGAAATACTTTCCTCCACTCAAACAATCCATTATGTCATCCATTCTTGGTATAGGAAACCTATACTTGACTTTGATTTTGTTTATTTCTCTAGAATCAGTGCACATTCTCCATTCTCAATTCTTCTTAGGTGCCAACACAGCAGGTACTGCACATGGACTCAAATTTTCTCTGATCAAGCCTTTACTCAACAATTCATGAACCTGTCAATTGAGCTCTTCATTCTCAGTAGGTGTCAACCTATGTGGTGCTTTATTTGGTAAACTAGCTCCAGGAATCATATCCATACAGTGACTGATATCTCTGATTGGTGGCAAACCATTAGGTACATTATCTGAAATGATTTCTTTGTATTCAGTCAGCAAATTCTCAACTTTTGTAGGTATGCCATCTTATATATTCTTACTTGGTTTGTTAGGAATCAAATCATAACAAATATCATTTCTTTTCAGATATTTAACAAACTATCTACCTTCCATCAGACAAAATTTCACAGATGTACATAACTCATCAGCAGATTCTTCAATCAAAGGTAACAAAATTTTCTTCTTACCATCAACCCAAATAGAATATCTATTTAACCTTCCATCATGTATAGCATGTCTATCATATTTCCACCATCTACCCAAAAAAATATGGCAACAATCCATGGGCATAATATCACATAACACCTTATCATAGTACTTTCCAATTTTTAGATTCACAAAACATTGCTCACTTACCACTAATGTGTGCTCATCTTTGATCCATGAGATTTGATAGGATTTTGGATGCTTTATCCTCTCCAACTATAATTTGGTGACCATATCTTCAGATGCCAAATTTTCTGAGCTTCCACTATCAACAATGACTTTCCAAACTTTGTCTGCAACTCTACATCTGGTTTTGAACAAACTTTTCCTGATAGGATCTTGCTTATCCTTCTCACTCCATAGTATCCTTCTGATCATGAGATTATTTTTAGGTTCATTGGATGTTTCCTCTTGGATTAATGCATTTCTGCTACTGCTACCACCTTTCTTGCTTGCATGTGTACATTCAAAGGATTTGTGTCCTTCTTCTCCACAATTGTAACAAGTTACTTGGAACCCTCTTCTGCCATAATCACCTCTGGAGTAATTACCTCTTCCTCTATATGAATTTGCACCTTTCCATTCAGTCTTTCCTTTGTCTTGATTAGTGTATGTATTTGACTTGTCTGGTTTAGACCTACTATTTTCACCATGAGATCTGCCTCTTCCTCTAGGGAATCTACCACCTCTACCTCTTTGTCTTTGTTCATATCTTCTATTCAACTTTTCTTCAACCTTTAGGGAAAATTGGTATGCCTCTTCAATACCTTCTATCTTGATCAAATTGATCTCATCTTGTATGGCACATCTCAAGCCATTCAGATATCTTGCAACTCTTTCCACTTCATCTTCAACATGTCCAGATCTGATGTCCAATATGTAAAATTCTTCAGTATAATCTTTGAATGACTTATCTTTCTACTTCAAACTTTGCATTCTCTGAACTAGGTTAATCTGGTAATCACAGGGTAGAAATTTTCCTTTCAACTTGTTCACCATCTTATCCCATACCTTGATTTTGTCTTTGCCTTTCTTCTTTCTTTCCAATTGCAGATGTTCCCACCATAAGGATGCATGAACTTTTAGTTTTTTGCTTGCAATCTTGACCTTCTTGTCTTCTGCAACATTCTCATATTAAAAATATTTTTCCATTTCAATGATCCAGTCAATCAATTCATCAGAATCTAGCTTTCCACTATACTCAGGATGAACAAATTGAGGTGTGGATTTCAAACTTGTCAAGGCTCTCAGGAATCTTTCTTCTTCTTGGTCCATCATAGGTACAGGTGCAGCTTCACCTTGAACCTCTTCAAATTCATCATCACTAACATCTTCAAGATGTCTTCCTCTACACTGGGCTGTCTCAACAGCTTCCAATCTTGCATCCATTTGTCTAAGCATATCAGCCAGACCTTGATCAACATTTCCTCTCCCACGAACCATCTTGAAATTCTCTGCAATTGTAGGTTAGATCGCAACCTGCTACCCTACAACAATATCGTTAGAGTTCACAAGAAGGAACCACATATCTCCACTCACTTTGATACCACCTGACGTAGGGAGGGAATGGAGTGGAGGGCCTAGGGCACACCCATAGACCAACCTCCTTGCAGATACAATGTGGAATTACACCACAATACAGTGATAGAAGAGAAATGCATATATCTTTTTCATTAATATCATCAAAACTCAATAGATGCTAGGATATAAGGCCTTCCTAGCTACGGCCATATAGATCAAAATGTATTATAATTCGATCTTCCTACTAAAGTGATCTCAGACCTTCAATATCTTAACATTTGCCTTCTTGCTCTAACACTTACTACCAAATTAAGAATATACAACCAAATAAATACAAGAGTCCAACCACTAAGTCGGTGCTCAATTACAAAGGAGAGACCCAGATTTAGGTCCACACAGATCCCAAGATAGATCCCAAATTAAATCCACAATGAAGACTAAAAGAAGAATTCAGCCACCGCTCCAACTTCCAAAAGAGACCAACTAGGCACAGGCACGACCGAGAAATAGAGCACTCAGTAATAGAAAGCCGAGCAACAACAACACAGGATGTCGAGCAAAAGAAACATAGGATGTCGAGAAATAGAAACTATGCCAAGCAGTAGAAACCATGCTGAGCAACAGAAACCATGCTGAGCAACTTCCAAACAACTAAAGAGTAAAAAAACATATTTTTGGGCGTGCAAGATTGCCATTGACCCAAGATGCTCCTGTATCATTTTGATACTAGACGTAGGCAACCTTGTGTTGTTATTTGATGAGCCAGGTTTTGAGTGGTCCAAAGGTCTTAGGAGGGCCTCCTTCTGAGATGGGCAACCCTATAGTAATTTGAACATTGATATGTTCGCTTTAGTTTTCTTTAGTTCTTCAATTGCGCTATGTTTGTCACTAGACCAAGCCGCACCTTGGTATCTGACATATGTACTTGCTATAGGGGGTGTGGGACCATTTAAACCTTTAGGAGGCATGAGATTGTTACTAGCCTATGGATCTAGTTGGGTTGGTTTCTTTCTTGAGGGAATACCTTCGGTGAGAGGTTCCTTTCTACTCTGAAGGTTATCCAAATTTTGTTGATCATTTTGGAATGCATGTACTTCTGAATATTCAAGTTCATTTTCCCTCTGGAAAGGAAACACAAACTTGACTTCCCCTACAAAGGCACCTGAGCCTTCCTCCTTTCTAGACTCATAGGAATCGAACACCATAGCATTGAATTGCACCAGAGGCTCCTATGGATTTTGGATGTAATGATCACGAGAGTTGTTCCCATACCCATCATTGCCTTGGTGTGAATTTGGAGCCCCAAAAATATTAGCCTCGTAAGCATTGGCATTGTTTGCTGGGATGCTGCCATTATTGGGTCTAGTGTTCCATGGTTTGTTTGGCCTTTGCTGGAACCCAAATGTTTTCTCTTGCGTGTTGTTGTTATTATATGTGTTGAAATTCTCATTTGGATTTTGAGCATATGCATTTGGACTAGCAGGGGCTTGTTGATATCCACCTTGATTTTGGGATGGATTCAACTTCATCCAGGTAAGCTCATTGGTGAGTTGTGAAAAAGTCTTCTTTACGACGTCTAGCTCGGAGGCCATGAGAGCATCAGGCTCTTCTTGGGGTATAACTCTCTGTTCCAAAAATGTTGTTTTGTGAGCCTTGTAACCCAGATAAGTAATAGATGGGGGTATGGCTGTAAATGGTTGTGCTAGGATGGGGTTTAAAGTAGGTGTATGAGTGGCCAAAGCTTGATTGCTGGCTGCAAATGGATGTGGAACAACAAGGTTATTCATGGTAGGTACTACTGCGTAACTCCCTTCTTGTGGGTCCATCTACTGGGTGAATGTGATGGATTTATTGTACACCTTTTCCATCATGTCTCTATCCGTCGGGGAAGCCTCCTTAAAAAGATTAAGGTGAAAGGATCCAAAGCCTTCAAGTAAACTTGCATGACAGCCTCCTCTGGTATGGTGTAAGGGGCTTATAAATTTTGGTGCATCTTGTAAAAATGATGATTAAACATAGCGATGGGTTCCTTAGGATCTTTCCTCATTGTGATGAATTGGTGATGTGTTGTGGTAGGATCCACATACAACTTGAATTGATTGAGGAATTTGGTTTCAACTTCATTCCATGCAGAGATAGACCCTCATGGCAAATTTAGGTACCAATTATATGTGAATTCTCCTAAAGTGTATGGAAATAGATTACAAACAACATATTGGTGGGCAATCTCTTTATGGATACAAATTTCCTTGAAGGCGTAGATGTGTTCTTCCATTGTCCTTGATTTTCCATATATGACCCGGGTGAAAAACTTCTTTGAATTTTTGGGTAACTCATGGAGCTGCCCAAAAAAATTTAAGGGTGAGCTAGTTGCGTTGGCAATAAAGGCCATCGAATGAGGTTGCTGCAAATTCTGATTTTGTACGTTCTAATTTTGCACTGTGATATCCGGGGCAGCGATATGTGATTGTTGTCCAAGAGAATTGTGAGACTTAGTGAGGTGCTAAGAGGATTTTTCTTTGTTCTTTCTTTTATCACTACAAGATTTACGATGATGGGTGAGTTCAAGGAACTCGCCTCTCTTTGGAGATGATCTAAGCACTTGCTCGAATCTCTTTGGAGAGAAAGATCCAGTGTTATCTAGATTTTGAGTCTTGATGCCCTCCTTCTAGCACTACTTCTATTGAGAGTTGTTTTGACACAAGCCAACTTGCTAGGATCTCAAAAATTTGAATTCCTCTCTTGAAAGAATAACAGAGTTATTCCCAAGGTTCTCTGGGGTTGGGTCACAACCTGCTTGGTTACTCAGTTGAAGATAAATGTGAATGTTCACAAGGAGGCCTTTTCTGGTACATTCAAGACATCAAACTGCAAAACACTTTAGTTCTTTTTGGCATTTTCCATTTAAAAAATATGGGTGTTATAAATAAAATGCAATTTTTGTATTTTCAAGATATAGATTTTCAGATTTGAAGACAAATTTTAAAGAGAGAATAGAGTAACGATAAGTAAAATGAATTACTGAAAATAAAATCCTATGGACATAAACTATTGTAAACCCTTCCTTATGAATTGAATGCTAAGAGAGATTTGGAATAAACCTACAAGGCACAAATCAGACTAAGTCACAATTTTCTACCCCACAGATGCAAGCGTTTAGAGAGGAAACATATTCACTCGTGCAAGATATTCAAGATCAATCAAATTGCGAAGCCACCAAGATGTGCGCACCCATGAGATAGATCTATCGTTAAGCCCCAAGATGATCTCTTCCATGCATTCGTCATAGCAAGGTAAGATGAACAACAACAAACTCCAACTAAAAGGAATGGGAATTCGTAACACAATAAACAAGAGGCTGTCTGAAAATAATGAATAATACAAGCATACATTCAATAATTTTGCATAGGTAGCCACAATTCACACACCACAAATGAAGCACCAAATGTATATCTTTATTGCATTAGGAATCCAACCCTTTACATTGATTTTTAATTACAGTAAATAGAATTTGATCCACAACTCTGAATTCTGAATTTAGGGCATCAAAGAGAAAAATAAATTAAACTAAAACTTTACTGAAAGGGAAACTATTCTTAGCTGACACTAGATTACTTGCGTGGATCCATGAATCCATTTACAATCATTTTTCCCATGCAGGTGTTGGAATACAAGCACCACTGAGAGGGGGGGTGAATCTGTGGTTACTTAAAAACTTGTTCTTTTCAAGTTTTCAATCTTTTCACTTTTATGAATATAACATTAAGTTATGAAATGAGAATAAGAAATGAAAGAAGAAAAAATTACACAATATTTATATTGGAAAACCCCTTAGGGTAAAAAACCACTTTTAATTTGAAATTTTATTAGCCTCGTGGGAAAATATTTTAGTGCCCAACTCTGGGAAGCACCAACACCCTGTTTTAGAAACACCAATTTCAAGGAACACCAATCCCTTACACCTGAAGCACCAACTTCAAGAATACAAGAAGCACCAAGTTCCAAACTGAAAAATGAGATAAAAATTAGAGGATCATCTTTGTTACAATACAAATCATGAATCAAAAATTCAACTCCAAGTTGAAAACATAAAGCAGGATACGCTTCACTTCTTCTCTCTCTCTTATTGATTCTTTTGTATCAAAACAAGTCTTCTTTTACATATGATCTTTATCAAAAAAAAAAATCTTACAATCTGATATGAATCCCTTAATCTGATATCATGATCATACATTTGAATACCAAAAGATAAACTGATTAAATTATCTCTAAAGTATTAACCTTCTTGAGAAATCAACAACTAGCTTCCCCTCAAAACATTAATAATTCAATTGTGTATGTATGCACCATTAAAATATCTGATTAATGAATGATTCAAATGACTGAAAATAGTATTTTAATCCTTCCTCAATCCATTATTATACTCTGAAATCATCAACCATTCAACACATTTTAAATTTGAAAGAAATATTATTACCATTCAAAATCATGTCTTGTAGACTGCATACTATTCTTCTAGTCTACTACACATGTCTCTCACGTCCTGCACATTTTTTGCAAAATAACTATTGGATTTTTTAGAGGAATGTATCATCTACTTATAAACCAAGGAAGTCAAAATTTTGGAGACTGTTACATGCCCCAAACTGAAATTAGACCAAAACTGCTTAGAAACGGTTATAACTGTCTAAAAATTCCTTGGTCTACAGAACATTTGAAATGTACGATCATCCTTTAATCTGAAAATAGAAATGACCCATTTCAGTTACTTCTATTAGCTTTCTAAAAAGGTATAATAGTTTGGGGCTTGTTTAACACTTAATATGCACAAAACTGATTAGACTGGAATCAGTTAGTTATAAAATTAAGAGTGTTTTAAGCATAACTAACTATATAAAGTGTTAATCATTCTGAAACTCAATAATAATTAGAATAGTGAATATTCAAACCATATAGGAATCAATTAGGATTATAATTCACTAAAAATCCATGTTTCATTAATAAAATATAACTATTTGAGACCTCTGACCATCATTTGCACATCAAACCATCAAGCTATATTGACATCAATGACAATAAGCAAAATCCAAAATACCAAAGCTGCAACATACTCCCCCTTTGGCATTGATGTCAATACCAAAAACCTTTCTACCAAAAACCCTGCATGTACCTATGCATGTACCTCATCACCTATATAGAATCCATCAATCCATCATATCAACATCACAACTTCATTTGTTAACATGTATTTTCTCCCCCTTTGACATCAATGACAAAGGAGATATACCAAG
>MU226845.1:1970380-1994695 GCA_018584345.1 Thuja plicata
TGCCATTAACAATTTCATCTATCTTAAGGAGATAGTCTTCTACCTTTTCATCATCACCCATCTTAAGGTCTTCAAATCTTGATTTCAAATGTTGTATCTTGGCTTCTTTAACTCTATCATTACCATGGTATGTTTTTTTCAATTTGTCCCATACTTCTTTAGAAGATCTGCAATGCATTACCTTAACAAAAACATCTTTAGATAAGCTGTTAAATATAGCAAATTTAGCTTTCATATAAATTTCATACTTCCTCTTTTCATCAAGATCTGTAGGTAAAGAATTAGGAACATTATAACCATTAACAATTGAAGCCCAAACATCAACATTAATTGATAACAAGTAAGTTTGCATCAGAAATTCCCAAAAAGCATAATCTGATCCATCAAAAATAGGAACCTTTGAAAAACTATCTTGAGCCATTATAGATAGGTATTCCACTGCCCAAAAATCTACCCAAAGCTGTTAAAACTTATCTAGGGAACCTTGCTCTGATACCACTTATTGGAATACAAACACCACTGAGAGGGGGGGTGAATCAGTGGTTACTTAAAAACTTATTCTTTCCAAGTTTTCAATCTTTTCACTTTTACGAATATAACATTAAGTTATGAAATGAGAACAAGAAATGAAAGAAGAAAAAATTACACAATATTTATAGTGGAAAACCCCTTAGGGTAAAAAATCACTTTTAATTTGAAATTTTATTAGCCTCGTGGGAAAATCTTTTAGAGCTCCAACTCTGGGAAGCACCAACACCCTGTTTTAGAAACACTAATTTCAAGGAACACCAATCCCTTACACCTGAAGCACCAACTTCAAGAATACAAGAAGAACCAACTTCCAAACTGAAAAATGAGATAAAAATAAGAGGATCATCTCTATTACAATACAAATCATGAATCAAAAATTCAACTCCAAGTTGAAAACATAAAGCATGATACACTTCACTTCCTCTCTCTCTCTCTCTCTCTCTCTCTCTCTCTCTCTCTCTCTCTCTCTCTCTCTTTCTNCTCTCTCTCTCTCTCTCTCTCTCTCTCTCTCTCTCTCTCTCTCTCTCTCTCTCTTACTGATTCTTTTGTATCAAAACAAGTCTTCTTTTACATATGATCTTTATCAAAATAAAAAAAACTTACAATCTGATATGAATCCCTTAATCTGATAGCATGATCATACATTTGAATACCAGAAGATAAATTGATTAAATTATCTCTAAAGTATTAACCTTCTTGAGAAATCAATAACTAGTTTCCCCTCAAAACATTAATAATTCAATTGTGTATGTATGCACCATTAAAATATATGATTAATGAATGATTCAAATGGCTGAAAATAGTATTATAATCCTTTCTCAATCTCTGATTATACTCTGCAATAATCAGCCATTCAACACATTTTAAATTTGAAAGAAATGTTATTACCATTCAAAATCCTATCTTGTAGACTCCATACTATCCTTCTGGTCTACTGCACATATCTCTTACATCCTATACTTTTTCTACAAAAAACCTATTTAATATTTTAAAGGAATGTATCCCCTACTTATAAACCAAGGAAGTCAAAATTTTGGAGAGTTTTACATACCCCAAACTGAAATTAGACCAAAACTGCTCAGAAACGGTTATAACTGTCTAAAACTGACTTGGTCGAACATTTGAACTGTCCGATCATCCTTTAATCTGAAACTAGAAATGACCCATTTCATTTCCTTTTGTTACCTTTCTGAAAAGGTATAATATTTGGGGGTTTTGTTAACACTTAATATGCACAAAACTGATTAGACTGAAATTAGTTAGTTATAAAATTAAGACTATTTTAAGCATAACTAACTATATAAAGTGTTAATCATTCTGAAACTCAACACTAATTAGCATAGTGAATATTCAAACCATATAGGAATAAATTAGGATTATAACTCACTAAAAATCCATGTGTCATTAATAAAATTTAACTATTTGAGACCTCTGACCATCATTTGCACATTGAACCATCAGGCTACATTAACATCAATGACAATAAGCAAAATCCAAAATACCAAAGGTGCAACAGCAGGGAGGGTCAAACTCGCCAAGAAGGAAGAGAAAAGGAGGGTTTCTTCTAAAAAAATTGGAGTCTTCTTCTTGTTTCTCGGAGTCTTTCTTGGAATCTTCATCTAGAAGATCTTTTGGCAGTGGAGACTAATAGGGGACCCCTAGTCCCTTCAAAACGAACTCAAGCTGACAGTCAATTAGATTTGGAGTTCAACTAGTGTGGAAAAATGTGATCTCTCTAGAAATACCCATTTTGTTTGGACCCTGACCTCTACTCTGAAACTTTTTAGTGTCAAAAAATTCTAAGTGTTTACCATAAGAACTTTGGTCCGAAGTTTGGACTTGTTGGAGGCGGAAAAGCCCGAAGTATCTATAAGGCCAAAAAGACCAAAAACTTGGAGGGCCAAAAGGTCAAAGAATATGGGAGGCCGAAAGGATGAAAACTATACTACTTGCATGGGCTTAAAGGCTGAAAGGCTGAAAGCTCTAAAATCTGCCTTAAGGAAATTTCTTAAGCGGTAGAAATTGCCTCTTCAAAACTGTTTTGTGGTCCAAGGGATCATTTTAGGAATACCTTTGGGCATGCATCCCAGAGCCTTTGTATGATTTCCTAAACCTCCTCATAGTTTATCCCCTTCCTTTTTTCCTGGTTAACCTTCCGTTCTTTCCTTTCTTTGAAAGTAGTTAGCTCGAAAGAGAAAAAATGGATCTCCTCTACATGATTCATCATTTGTGTCATCTCTTCTTTTGAATGAAACAATTTTTGCAATGCTTCCTTAGTTTCTACACTTTCCATGATTTCCCTGAATTGCTGGACCACTTCTTTAGCTGACCATAAGAATTTCTTAGCTTCATCCTGGTACAAATCAAGGCCGACCTCGGTGAAGAAAGCATCTATTTCCTCAACCCATTCCAAGACTTCTTTCTGTTTCTCTAATATGGAGGCTTGACACTTTTCGTAAACTCTCATTATCTTGATCATGTGCTTGATCCAAGTTTCAAAATTTTCTATCTCTTCACCTTCATATATCTTCACCAAGATTTGGAAGTGTTGTTTCTTAATGATCTGTAAATCCTAGAGGGCGATTTGCCATTTTCTTGTTTCAGACTCCAGGCCACCCTCATCTGTCATCAAATCAATCAAGTTTGTAGCCTCTACAAGGATAACCCTATAAGGTTTGAATATTTTCTTGATGGCACCTTCCCCGTAATGCTCAAAATCTTCCTTCCAATCTATTCTTTCTCTGATGAAGGATGGGGTTAAACCTGCCGACAAGTCTGGGGTGTTTCTTTTATCCAACACTACTTGTAATGATTCCTCCGGGTAGTTGGGGTCAATGGGGCCAACCATTTTGTCAATGAATCTCTTCAAGGCTTCATTCTTCTTGGTCAAGGTTTTAATGATCTCTTCATCCTAACTCATGAAACCCAGAGCATGTTTGAACCCCAAGGCAGCTAGTGTCTTGCTCCCTTGCCTAGTAGGTTCCCCCAAATCTACCTTATCAAATGTATAGTCTTTTGAGGTAGTCGGGGCTTGAGAAGTGTTGGTAGATGGGACTGCAACCTGTGCCTCCCAATGCCCCTAGTGTCTTGAGTGACATAGGACATTGTCCGTGTGGGTAACATGATTTTTTCCTGATGAAATTCTTTCCCTAAGGATGCTATACCCATATTTTCACCTTCATCCTCATCTAAATAGGTCCTTCTTCTTGACTGGATTTATTTAGTAAACTAGGTAGGCCTACTAGATGCAGTGATCAGCTCCTATGGGGTAACTTGAAGAATTAAATCTAAATTTTGGGACCCTTGGGTTACCTCTTTGTTTGGCCCCTCTCCTTGTCCCTATCTCTATTCCTCTTCTCTCTGGTGTTCTTCATCTTCTTCCCTTTCCTCTTCTGCCTTGTTTCCTTCTTTCATTGCCTCATCTTGTCTTCCCTGGCTTTTTTCTTCCTCTTCGAGGAACTAACCAAGGCTTCGATATGGAGACCAGTCATAACCTTCAATGTCATTTCAAAGGGTGATGCAACCTCTTTGGTTATTGATCCTCCAGGGGTCGAGATGTGGCAAGTCAAAGGGCTCGATGGTGGTGGAGTAGGTGTTGGGAGATTTGGGATTGGAAGTGGAAGAGTGGTTGGTGGAGTTTAGAGAAATGGTGGTGGAGTAGGAAAAGGAGGTGGGAGAGTAGTTGGTGGAGTAGGAGTGGGTAGGGGCATTGTAACATTATTGGCCTTAGTTGTAGGATCATTGGTAGTTACCCCTTGGGTGATTGGAGACTCCTGATTCCCAAGCCCTTGATCTGCTTTAGAACTATCTCCCACTTTGGGTATATTTGGCTTTGGATAAATAAATTGAGTGGGTGGTGGAGTGAAGATTACTTGTAGTTGAAAAAGAGAAGGCTAACCTATTTCATATCTTGTTGCATAACTCGTCATATCCTCACCTTGGTTTGAGAAACCTTCTAGACCCTCAAAGTCTGACATTTGGAACTCATCTGATCCTAGAGAATCTAAGGGGTTATCTTTCTCTTTAGGATCCCCCTGGTGCTTCCTCCTAGCCTCCTTTTCTCTTCTTTTCTGAGACCTCATCCTTTTAACTAGAGGGACCTCTTCCTCCTCCTCTTCTTGTGGGTCCTCCTATAGGGTTTCTAATTGCAGAGATGCTGAAGCATTCTTCCTCTTATATGTCTTCTTCCCCTTTCTGGTGGTAGGAGGAGATTGTCTAGAGGTGGAGGGTCCTTCATCAGGTGAAACCTGTGTTATCATTGTGGGAGGATCTATTTTCCTGGTCATTCTTGTTTTAGGATCCTTGGGCCTTGGGTTTGACCCGTACTCTACTGCACATTCATGGCCATACACCATGGTTGGCTTATGTGCTGGTGCCCTCTTGTATTGCGACACTGTATTTATCTCTCTGCATTGTTTATCTACCTTCTTGGGTGGATCCATCAATGTTTTCATAGGTATTGGGCTCATTTTGTAGGGCCTCTTGATCCATTCTACCATTGTTCTCATTACGTGCCTTGCTTGGAAATTCATTTCATCATTTTCATCTTTGTCGACCTCTATGTTCATGATGGGTTGGTCATATATCTTGTCATCTGTATAGATGGCCTCTAGGACCTCTTCTAAATCATACTCGCAAACCCTTGGGAGAATAAGGGTTTTTATGACTTCTTTGGCCAAGGTAAGAGTCATTTTGCAATAATCCTAGATTCTGACCTCATGATCATCTACTCAGTTCATCTAGTGATCCTCCAGGTGTGGTTCATGAATGCAGAAATTGCCAATAATGTGGTTGTATGTGCCTATAGGGTCAAATTGAGGCTGCACAATGCCATAGAGTTGTAGGGGACAATCATCCCATTCAAAGGCCAAAGATTTACATACCTTCATGTCCTGTAGGGTATATGGTCCCAATGAGATGGGAAAATCCCAATGGTGATTCTTCTTGTATTTTATGTGTTCATAGGCATCTACGAACTGTTGGGCCATTTCCAAAATGATTATCCAGTCAGATGGATATCCAGGCAACTTCTATGGATTCACAGTTGATCCTGCTATCCAAATGTATGTGAAGGTTTTGAATTATATGTAATATGCACCTATGGCCCTCACCTTGGTGGTTTCTTCCTCTGACATCCTTTTTTCAAAATCACCCTTAATAGATTGGATGATTGCAAAAATGAAGGTATCATTGACTATCCGGTAGTCTAGGATATCTTCTGACATTTTTCCCCTTTTCTGTAATTGGGGGTATACAATGTGAGGCCATGCATTGGGGTCATTTAGGCTTCCTCTCTTGATGAGTCATGAGTAATCTGCCCTTGCTTCCAATAGGTACACAATGTAAGTTCTCATATAGATCTTAGGGTTGTGTTTTACCGCCACTAGCTGTTCATTCAACTTGTCACTGATGATGGTTCCCCAATCGAACCTAGACCTGTGGCACCTGAGTCTCTCTATAAGGAGAATCATCCAATTTTCTATTTGGAATGATTGTGGTAACCCATATACTCGGCTTATCAGTTTTATGGCTGCCTTAATGTCATCTTTCATGTATCCCCTTATCAAGTCTATTTTGTCCAGCTTATTTTTTGGAAGGGGTTGCTCGAGGTAGTGGTTGTTGATTATTTAATAAGCTTCCTCCCTTTGTTTCTGAACCATAGGTTTCCCTTTTCAATAAAAAATTCAAAGAACTTGTCTATGCCTTTGTGGAGATGAAAGACATCCAATATGACATCTGGCCTGATATCCAATACTACTTGGCCTTCAGTATTCTGAACCACCCTTTTGTCAGAGTCATAATGGTTTAGTAGGGTCATGATCAGCTCAGGTGAAGATACAGGTATTGGGTGGGCTGCTGCGCTGACCAATCCTACTAATACTAGAGAGGTATAATCCTTTGATCTCCCAGCTAGTTTGCCACACCTTGTTTGGAAGTGATCCCAATCCACATTCTCGATATCGGTATCAGTGATTTCACTGTGCTTGTTGCTAATTTTGGAAGGGGGAATGTTCCCCTTGTATTGGTATTTCATGGGTGAAGTAGTCCTCTTCTCAAGCATTCCTGTAGTAAAACATGCAAGTATCAGTAGCTTATTTGAAGGACAAACTAAAAGAAAGATGACTAAACTAAGAAACAGAGCAAAAACTCTCTAAGTAACCTGAAATGCAAGTTTTTTGCACTTTCAGCCTTTTTGGGGTTGCAGACGCCGAAAACTGGTGTAGAGGCCAAAAGGGCCAAAAGTGCAAAAAGCCACTATTTGGAGAATGAGTTTATATATATATTTTGGCATCTAAAGGATCGAAGCCTCTACAAACATTAAAAACCTACGACAAAGGTCACGACCGAATGAAACCCTAACACAAAACTAGAGGGAAAAACCTGACTCGACATGGATGAACCTCTTGCTAAAATGAAGGTGCCCAAAGGCCCTTAGAGACTAGGGGAGAAGGAGATCCACATGACCTAGGTCAGACAAGTGCTAGGGAAAAGAAACCCTAAAATCTAAAAAGAAACCCTAAAACCTAAAAAGAAACCTGAGGAGGGAAAAGTAAATACGAGGTAGTGAAGGAGAGCTACCTCAGAGGGGCTAGGAGCGGCGGAGGACAACACAACAAAGGTTGGAGGTGCATGCACGATCAATCTCAGGGTTGAGGGAGAAATTCATTGAAGCTGCGAGCTCTCAAGGAATTTTGAGCAAGAACACAAAGTGATCTTGAATTGGGGCCTTCACAATTTATAACCTACGGGCCTTATGTTAGCATTCTAGTTGGTTTCGGTGTCTGAAACACTAAAAATATTGAGGTAGATACCTTCAGACTTTTGGATTTTTTGGAGGCCAAAAACACTGAAAGGATGGACTTTTGGCCTTTCGGCCATTTTGGCATTTAAGATTACTATGGTCCCCTTAAACACTGAAAGGCCAAAAAAGGTGCTTTTCCTTGTCTAATCATGCTGATACACATTCTTTTGAGACTGACCGAGCGAGGACTCAAGGGGGCAGACAAGACCAAGAACCAAAAAGAAAAAGAAGGGGTTTCCCCATGGTTAGAGGACCAAAAAATGGGGTGTGTGTTGTGGACCCACAATAGGTTGCTTGAGGTAGTCATTGTATACAATTTCATAGGCTTCCTTCTCTTTGTTATTAAACCATTGGAGGCCCTTTCCAATGTAGAAGTTGTAGAACTCGTCGATGCCTTTATGGAGGTGGAAGACCTCCTCTATGACATTTGACCTTATGTCTAGTACTACCTGCTCCTTTATGTTTCAGACCACTCTCTCATCTGAGTTATAATGGTTGGCCAAGGTTATGATCAACTCCGATGACAAGACAACTAGAGGATGGGCCACTGCATTTACCAGGCCAGACAGGACTAGTGCAGTGCTGTCCTCGGATCTCTCTGCTAGTTAGGAGCATTGCACTAGGAACTGATCCCAGTCTACATTCCTGATGTTGGTATCAGTGATTTCTACATGTTTGTTCCTGACCTTTGAAGCTGGGGGATTCCCCTTGTATTGGTACTTCATTGGAGATGTTTTCTTTTGTTCAGGAATCCCTGTAAGGAGAATGCAAGTATCAGTATCTTATTGAAGAAAAAAAAACTAAAAGAAAGCTTATTAACCTAAGAAGATAGGTAAATAGCTCTTTAAGTAGCCAGGAATGTTTCTTTCACATTTTTGGACCTTTCAGGGTTTTGGGAACTGAAAACTAGCTCGAGGTCTGAAAGGCCGAAAGTGTGAAAGAGACAATTGTTGACAAGCAAGTTTTGTTGGCCTTTTGGCATATGAAAGCCCAAAATTTTCCTATGGATGCTAAAAATTTGAAATGGCCAAAAGGACGAAAGTGCAAAATCCAACGCTTTCAGTGATTCATACTTTTCAAACTTTCAGACCTCCGAAAGGCCGAAAAGGCTGAATCCCCGAAAGGTACTTGGGCAACAGACTAAAAAAGGTTTTCGGCCTTTTGGGGGCCAAAAACCTATGGCACGGGCCACGAATGAAAAAACTAAAAAACCCTAACCTAAAATGGGAAGAGTTGACTCGACACAACAAGGAGGGACCCCCTACCAATTTTGGAGGCATCCAAAAGGCCCTAGGAGACCTCAGGGTATGGAGGTGAGCACAAATTGGGCTTGACAAGCACCAGGTGCAAAGAAAACCCTAACCTAAAATTGGAAGAGAAGAAAAATAAAAGCATCAGGTAGGAACCTACCTCGACTAAGAGTGGACTGGAAGGGGATGACACATCAAAGCTTGAAGGTGAGGGTGATAGATCACAAAGGGGCGAGGATGAAATCTCCAAAATTGTGAGCTCTCTAAACATCGGGATGAAAAGAAAGCAGAGTGACAAAATGTGGGCACTTTTTCCATTTTATAACCCGTGAGTGGAGTCGGTGTTTTCGGACCTTTCAGCCTCTGAAACGCCAAAAACTTGGAGGTTAACACCTCCAGCCTTTCGGTGTTTTTTGTGGCCAAAACACTAAAAGTCTGGGTTTTTTGGCCTTTCATCCATCTTAGTATTTTGGGGACCTAGGTCTTCCGAAAGGGAGAAAGGCCGAAAGGCCCAAAAAATTGACTTCTCTCTGAGTTAATGAACAGACAACCATTCAATGGGACTGACCTGGTGGGGACTGAGAAAGGGACAGACGTGAGAAGACCAAAAGGACAAAAAAGAGGGGGGTCCCCATGGTCAGAGGACCAAACATGGGGTGTGTGTTATGGACCCACAACAACTCGACTATTAAAGAACCCAGAAATTTGAAGAAAGGCCTTTCTATCTATACTGTGGCAACTGGCCAGGTAGTCAATTAGACTGAGAGCTCTATTTTCTTCATAAATACTATGGAAGAAAGCCAAAAGAAAATGTCAACTATCCTTGGATGTACTATTGGTAAACTTCCTTCATCTTACTTGGGTTTACCTCTCTCCTCCAATCCTCTAGAAAGCTTCTGGCATACTCTTATAGATAGATATAACAATAAATTTGCTGGTTGGAAAGGGGTGCTCCTTATCAATGTGGGAAAGCTCCAATTATTGAAATCTACTCTTCAGAACCTCCCAGTTTATGCTATGAGCTTGTTTAAAATACCCTACAAAATTACTACTGAGATAGAGAAAATCTAGAAAAGATTTCTTTGGTCAGGGGTTGAAGAAAAGAAATGATTTAGCCTTGTTTCTTGGGACAAAGTTTGCAAGCCCAAAAAGCTGGGAGGTCTCGAGTTGCGAGCCATAAAAAATATAAATAAAGTCCTTATGGAAAAACAACTTTGGAGGATTTATGGAGATAAAAAAGAATGGAATTGCATTATTAAAAGAAAATATCTCTTCCTCAATAATTCTTTGGAGGAATTTATAAGTGATGATAACAGTACTAATGGCTCCTTCATTTGGAATAGTATTAAGTCAACCAATGACCTGATTGTCAAAGGAAAAAGATGGAAGCTGGGAGATGGAAGTAGAATTGATTTTTGGGATGATAAATGGACCCATTCAGTGCCTCTATCCTACAACCAAGAATGGAAGAAAATCATTGATAGGTGCAAAGAATCTATTGGTACTAAAGCTATTGATTATTGGTAGGACAATAAATGGAAGAATCTAGGAGAAATCGATGTTAGATTTATTTCCCTCCAGCATGAATTACAGACCTGGTATATCAAAGATAACATTTAAGAATCAATTTTTTGGAATCCTACTTCTGATGGCAAGTACACTGTGGCTTTCACCATCAAAATCTTTACTGAAAGAGAGGAAAGGCCTCCTTTCTCCTTTGTGTGGTATAAAAATCTCATACCTTAAATCAACTTTTTCTATTGGCTTCTTATTCAAAATAAACCACCAACTCTTGATAATCTTATCAGAAGGGTTTTCAATATTGTTAATATATGTAGTCTTTGTTTTGAAAATTTTGAATCTTGTGATCATATCATGATCCATTGTCCCTTCACTCGTAAAGTCTAGGATATTATCTTTAGAAAATAGAATCTATGCTGGTGTTTCCTTCTATTTGGCAGGATTTTGTTTCTTAATGGAGCTATCCACCTCAAAACTTAATTGACAAAGATCTTTGGTACCTCATTCTTCCTCACTTTTTCTAGAGAATATGGAAATAACGCAACAATATAATCTTCAGAGAAAATCAATCTAGCCCTGAAGTGTTAGGAATTTGAATTTGCAGGGCACTAGAAGAAAACTTTCTTTCATCAAAATTAGAGTCTAATTACAGTAAGAGGGAAAGTGACAGAAATGACAGAGTACCAAAATCTATCAATCAGAGGTCTATGGCTACTTGGACTACGCCCCTTGAAGACTGGGTTAAAGCAAACTTTGATGGGGCTGTGAAGGGAAATCTGAGCATTGCTAGAGGAGGAGGCATAATAAGAGATCAGAATGGTAATTATGTTGGTGTGATTTCTTCTCCTCTAGGAACTCAATATAACCATAGGGCAGAGGCAATGGCGGCTCTCAATGTAATTTTTTTGGCAGAGGAGCTGGGTTGTAAGAAAGTTTGGCTGGAGGGAGACTCTTTAAATATTATTAATAACATCAAAGGCAGAAGTAAGGCATCTTGGACAATTGATCATTTAATTGTCAAAATTAAAGAAGTGGCTTCAAAATTTACCTCCTTTCATGTCACTCATAATTATTAGGAAACTAACCAAGTGGCGGATAGTCTTGCCAACCTTGCAGTTAAAAATGATGTCACTTGCAAGTGGCATGGAAATGCTAAAATTAATGATGAGGTTAATTTATTGCTCAATTATGACTGGGTTAATCACAAGGCAGGTCAAATTAATCAAATTAATCATTTTGATTAATGTTGTTTCGATCTGGGGTACAACAATGGTGTCATGCCATTTGAAGTGTCAAATTTATGTTGAATTCCTTCAGTTGCAAGCTTTTTGGGGTATCATTTATCACTCTGTGCATTTGAAGTTTTGCATGCATCTTGGGATGAATATTAGAAAAAACCAGAATAGTGTGAGAGATTACACCAATACGGAGGAGAAGGAAGAAATGGGGGGAGATCTGAAGAGAGAAGAACCTACGGTGTGAAAATGGAGGAATGAAAAAGAGGTGTGGAGCAAGCTCAAGAAGGGTAAAGTACACAGATACTTAAAACATCTCCATGGAAACAATAAGGAGGTGAAAAAATCTTTTGTGAATAGTTGGGAGTATGGGACAGTGAACATTCTGGGAAAATCCTTAACCCTCACTTTGGACCACCTAGCTGAGATTATAGGTCTCCCATTGGAGGAAATACATTTCTCAAAAGACAAAAAAGAGGGAAATAAAGCGTATAAAAATTTCCCCAAGACTGATGAGGAGCAGGCCATGCTCGTGAAGGGTGATCTGGACTATGTTATGTTGTCAAACATAAAGCGTATATGGGCATTTTTTATCAAGGCTATAATGGAGTACTTCATGCTCAAAGGCAGGTATTCAAAGGTCTACAATTACCATTTCATTATGGTTAACCATTTTCGTCATGAAATTAGGGTTTGTTTTCCCTATTATCTGTTAAGCTCACACAATCAGACTATTATTAACCATAGAGTGAAATCTTCCCCTATTTTACATGAGGGTCTAATTCTGTTGATCACGGACTATGTTAAAAACCACATTTTTGACCCCATTCCTAAGAGGATTGAGAATGTTAAAAGGAAGAGCATGAAGCTATCTACTGGTAAGAATCCTAGCAAAGCAAGATCCAAAAAAAAGTCGTAAAGGCCCTATTGCTGATAATACATCTTTGTCAATTTAAGATGACATCGAAGGGATGGGAACTGATGATGAACATGACGTCGAGACTTCTGAGGATGAGGGTTTAATTGGGAATCCGTGCAATATTGATGATATGGAGACTAATACTATCATTACCAATGAGCCTTTGGTTGGTAAAGGGGATATTGAGGATACCTAGAAGACAGATAGCAACATTCTGGATGAAATTACTGAAGAAATTAATAATATCATTGATACCCACATTGATGACCATAATGTCAATAATGAAGGAGAGGAGAAGAAAAACCAAGAAATTCAGGAGTTTAATAGGGATTCGGGGAACATTGAAGAAACTGAGATTAATAAGGGAAATACTGAGAAAAATGAGGAGAATATTGTTCCTGAAGAGGAAGATGACAAAGTTGATAAGGATAACATTGTTAATAAGAATGATGATGATACCCAAGATATCCCCCCGAAAGGAGAGTTTGAGGAGAAGAATGACCACAACCTGAGGATTCTCAATGACGAACTCCATGAGAGAGAGGTCAAAGTCAAAAGAGTGGCTACTCAATATTTCCTCCAAATGGCCAGAAATAAAGCTGAGAATAGCTATAATATTGATAAATGGATTTAGGATAACATGAAGAAGATTCAAGCTAATTACAAGAATCTGGAAGAAAGAAACTCTCTAATGGAGGAAATTGTGGACAAAATGCGCAATGATGCGGTCATGTACCAACAAGGGAATGTTGTGTTTGATAAGCTAAATAATATGGACAAAATGATTAACACCATGGTTGATAATAGGCTCAAAAAGATAACCAACAAGGTTAATAACAACAATGCTCTTCTCAAAAAATTAACTACTATCAACAAAATGGGAATGAAAATTTTTGTGGACAACCTGAAAGCCCTGTATACCCTTCTGCAAGGTAACTACAATGATAAGGATAAGCAGGAGGATGATGGCTCTCAAGATATTCATATCTCGGGCCCAGGTACTAGGACCAGATCCAACACCATAAAGAAATTTAATGTTCAGATTAGAGATATCACTAAGTTTCAGGACTTGATCCAGAGCATGGAGCTGCACATGGAAGAAGTCCAAATTCTGGAAGATCAGATGGATGTTGATTAGTTTCTATGCTAGAAGTTTTTTGTTTCTACTTTGCTGGAAGTATTTAGCCGGTCGTTGTTATTTTGTATTGTAATGATCTTTAGTGTTTAATCTGGGGTTTAGCCCTTTTTTGGTTTACTGTCATGTTTGACAGTTTGTAGTTGTTTTGGTCCTTTCTTATCTATCTTTCTAGTGCTTTGTAAAGGGTTTCGGGGTCCCTTCAAAACCTGTTGTTACCTTAATAAAAAATATTTAAAATATATCTAAAAATAATAATGACAAACTTTTAATAAAAATATTTTTTCAAATTAATAATATTAGTGATTTTTATTATTGCTATATAAATGACCTACTATAGTTTACAATTTTTAAAAATTAGTTTATGTATTCTTTATATATTATTAAATACAAATATACAATAAAAGTGCAAATTATTGATTAGGGTTAGGATTGGGTTTAGAGTTTAGGTTATAATCTTGTGGAATTAGGGTTTAATATTTGAGTTAGGGTTAGGGTTAGAGTAAAGATTGGGGTTAGGGTTGTGAATAGGGTTTATAATTATAATTATGGTTGGGGTAAGGAGAAAAGTTACATCATGGTTAGTATTATGGTTAGGGTTAGGGTAAAGTTTAGGGTTAGAGTTAGATTTAGGAATATGATTAGTTTTATGGTTAAACTTGGGGGTTTTAAATAGTTAGGTTTAGAATATTGGTTTACATTTATGTCACGATTAAGGTTAGAGTTGTGTTTATAGTTTGTGTTAAGATGTTCTCTAGGATCAACATTAGGGTTTATGATTACAATTACAATTAGGTTTAAGGTTTACATCATGGTTGTAATTATGGTTAGGGTTGTGGTTTTGACTATGGTTCATATTTAGGGTTAGGATTAGGGTTAGGATATGATTTTAGGTTCACACCATGGTTAGGGTTAGGATTGGGTTTAGAGTTTAGGTTATGATCTTGTTTAGGATTATGGTTTAATATCTAGGTTACAGTTGGGATTAGAGTTAGGGTTGGGGTTAGGATTGTGAATAGGGTTTAAGGTTACAAATATGGTTAGGGTAAGGGGTTATATTATGGTTAGTATTATGGTCAGGGTTAGGATTTTGATTAGGGTCAAGGTAAATGTTAGGTTTGAGATTAGATTAAGGAATATGGTTAGTTTTATGGTTAAAGTTATAATTTTTACAATTAGGGTTAGGATAATGGTTTAAATTTATGTCATTATTAGGGGTAGGGCTGTGTTTATAATTTGGGTTTTGATCTTGTTTAGTATTATAATATGCTTACAAGGTTTAATAATTTGTGATAAGATTTAAGGTTAACATTTATGGTAATGGAGCATGATTATCTTCGTAATTGAGAGATTTATAAAATTCATTTCTGTACCTATCACTTCACTATTTAGACTTATCTTGCACAAAAATCATTCACTAAATATTTTTATAGATAATATTATTAGTTGCACCAATATATACAAAAAAAATAGACTACATTTTTTCTCTAAATAACCTTCAATATCTCTTCGGCATACCCATGACACCCTAAGGTGCGTTTTCTAGTTAATTAATTATGCCATAGGAATTTTTATCATAAATGAACGAGTTGATTATACCAAATCAATGGTGTATGCTCATGGAAAGGGATACATAACCATTGGGAGGATCATCACCGTTCAATGTTTTCAGATTGCCTTGTTTGTCATTTTAAGACCGCCTTAATTTTAGAATCGATGGCACAAACTTTTTGAAAGGGGATGCGAGATCTTCACTATTCAATTACAATTGTTTTTTATTTGTTGGGTTTTTATTTTCATCCATACGTAATTGGGTAGAAGTTGCCAAACATAGATTAGAGAGAAAAGGTGTACAAAACACCATTAAGAGGGAATGGGTCATGGATTCAGAAAATGTGAGAGGCTATAGGGAAATGACAGTAGCTGGAGGAGATATTGGTCTTTTATTTTCTTTCTGTGATACACCAAATGAATAGTTTGACATAATGCCTCGTTGAAATGTGGTCTTGTACTTTGAATTCAATAGAATATTTCAATAATCAAAATTTTACTAGGATATTGTTGTTGTCTATTTTGTTGAACATTGAATTGGAATACACCAAAACTAAAAAGAAAGAAACTTTGAACATACTTGTATTCAAATGAATATTCTGGGAACCAACAAAAATATTTAATCAAGGGTACAATTTAATCTCAGCTAGGTCTAGATAGTAGATATTTTATTTCTTTTATGTGTTGTGACTTTTAGACATTTACGTGGGTAGTAATATACCATACCTTCACCTAGGAGGTAGAAATGCCCACAGAATCAGAGAACTGATCAAAAAGTTGAATAGGTTGTATGCTATTTTTTCTAAATGATTTTCTCTCTATAATAAGGATTTCGGTACTAAGCCTAGCTATGTCAATAAGAGGGCTTGATGAATAGAGGTGATTGATACTAATGATGTGAATATTTTGGAAATAAAGTACAAGTATCTTTGTGAAAATAGTTTGCAAGGTTTTATTCCGCTTGAAATTGCTAATTGTAAGGAGTTGCATGCATTGTGAGTAAGTCATAACAAAATTTGTGCATATCCTTTCTTCTGAAGGTTTCTATGTTTCCTTGCTCATTTCAAATTAATTTATATATGTCTCTAGGTATTTCAATCACAACCAACTTGAAGGGGAAATTCCTGCAGGCTTGTTCAGTCTCATGATATTATGTCTACTGTGTAGAAATATGTTGAGTTATAGATACATAAATTTCATAGTTATACAGAGTCTATGAAGAGATATTGCAACATCATGCCTTGTATTAATGACATGGCTTTCATTATTATCAAGATGTTCTCTGTTAGTGACAATGTGGTTCAAAATATTACTCAAATGTTTGAATATTGTCTTGCACCTTATTTTCAAATGAAATACAATTCAATTAGATGCTTAAAATACACCAACACTCCCTAGCCACTTTTATATCGGTAGCTTATATTGATAGGAATCGAATCCTCAAACTCTAATATAAGTGAAGGTGGGAAATTGGATGAACCAATCAAACCTATTTGAAATAACAACTTTGGCTTGTTCTGAGATGTGAACATGATTCTGATTTTTATGGCCCTCATTATCAGCAATAGGAAAACATCATTAAATTTCTTATAATGTATCATTCCATCTCTATATTCACAATTTGGATATTACTCTAGTACCTTATTCATTTTTATGAATGCTTTTTTTGTGCCAAGTAGTATATTAAATTAAACACCATATGGAATTTATTGCCTAAAAGAGATGGATTGATTACTTATTGATACTATCATTGGAAGTTCCCTTCAGTCAATGTAGGTTTTGCCCCATAGATGATTTTGATGAGCTTAGTGATGTTGATGTCATTGGCTTGTGAGGCTTTGGTATGGTCTTCAAATGGGTCATGGATGATAATAATATATATTTTTAGTCAAGAAAATTCATAATGATGGTTAAGATCATATCATTTGTTTGAAAGAGAGCTTAAGATACTGGGAAGTATCAAACATGAAAAATTTGTGAATTTTCTATATCCTGCAATCATTATAGTCCATGAGAAAAAGTTTCTTTCATTGAGGCATTCCATCAAAAAATTCATAGGGTGTTTCTATGCTTTCATATTTTACATACATGTCTACCAAAGCATTGGTAACTACAACATCTGCCAAACTTCATCTATTCTCAATGCTTTGATGAATGACCATACCATATTCTAAAGCTTCTATTTTATCACAGGTTATGAGTACGTGAGAAAATGTGAACTAATAAAAAGATATTATTGAATTTGGACCATAGGCATGCCTTGTGGCTCTCATCTTTGGTACCCCTATTTATTTCCTTTGTAGAAAGACTTGATGCACCAATTAAAAAATTATGTTGAGGAAGCTTATCCGTGTCAATTCCTACAAGCCATAGAAAAACAAAACTCTTTGGCATACTACAAAGATTATGTATGATGTTAGTTGTATGGAGGATTGATATATGTATAAAAAAATAGCCAAAGAATTGCCATTTATTTAAGCTTATTCTTAGTATTATTCTTATTATATGCTTTAGGGGACGTACATACCTTGCTTCAAAAGCTCCCATTTCTTCCTACAAGTAGGTAGGAAGTTCGAAAATGGTTGTTGAATTTAATTTTTATGCCTTTCAGTTATGTTTGCCTAAGGAGGTATCAAAATCCATTTCTGTGCATACCCTGTGTTTACCCAAAATCCTACAAGTTGTGTATGGGTTATACATCCCTTAGGCAGAGATAGGTCGATGTGATCATAGTTTAACTAGATCTTACACATTGTAAACTTTAATAAAATGAGAAGGGAAGTTCTAAGAACGTTCTATGGAAATTTGAATATACTTGTTAGTTTGTTGTGATTGTGTTAACCTGAATGAGAAATAAAGTATTCAAAAGTGAGAAAATTTAGTAATGTAGAAAACATTTTCTATGATAGAGATTTTACTTAACTAGTGCCGCGTGAGCTACCATTATGGTTTTATACATACAAATCTTTCATATACATAGAAGTATATTAAAATATCTCTTCTAGATATAAATGAATAATAATAATTTTTAGTAATGTATATATACATGAGGCACAACATTTATATTCAATAGGTTGCCAAACTCAAAATAATAAAAGGGGACTGTCGGGGCGTAATTAATATAATGAGGGCAAAAATCAGAATTAACACAATAGTACATGCCAATGCACAATGCTAGTGATAATGTAGGTTCAATTTATATAGTATTACCTTAGTAGTAGATCTTAAGGACTTTAAAATTTCCAGACCATGCATAGATAATTGCATAAAGCATCACTCCTCAATGTGGTAGGGGCTCTCCGTGCAAGTCCGCTAGATAAAGCCACAACTATTTGACTTTGTGGAAAGGCATTATTCTACCATCGCCTTGGTTCCTCGCCTATGCACCATGCCATGTCAATAGATTGAAAATGCATGATGTGATTTAATGATTTGATTTTTTTTTATTCTATCAAAATGGTAGAAACTAGCAAACAGACTGTTGCACAATGCCTTACCCATTTTCTATGCAATGTTTAGGGTTGAGAAAACATTTAGGTAGCAATTAAGGGAGTTATGCAAATTAAAAGAAAACATAGAGGTTAGGTTAGAATGAAAGAAAAGAGAGGATAATGTGTTTAAAAATATGGATGTGAGCCTCCCTTTTAGGTTTCTTAGCACTTCAAGACTTTTTATTTGTATTCATCTTTGTGAAAATATTTTAGCACTGAATATTGGTTTTGTACCTTAGATTTTTAGGAAATGGGTGTGCAAAATTTATTCGTTGATATTAATAGTCCCACAAAGTTTGATTAGATATAAGAAAAATTGAGGATGAGCATTGAGGATGCTAAGATTTCCTATTATAAAACTACCCTTCTTGTTATTCTAATTAAAGTTTAACTTTACATTTTGTAATCATATTATTTATATTAAACATAATATTCATCTTGATGATTAATATTGATGTTCATAGTAATAATGTGGAGCAATATAAATGGAGTTCTAAAAGTAGCACTTATGTTAACAATAAGGTTTGTAATGATATTGATAAATGATAAAAGAATCTTAATAAGAAATGATATATCAAATGATCTATAGGCAATGTTAATATTGTACATTATGTTAACATAATTAACAAGGAGACAATAAGAAAAATTTAAACTATAATTTTAATATTGATTATTTGTATTATTAAGTATTGGAGGATTAATTTAAAAATAATAGTGTTAATGTTAGGGAAAAAGAGGTAGATAAAAGTGGTAAAGATAGAGAGAGACCAACAAAAGAACAAATACTTAATTAACCTTCCATACATTTACGACCTGTGCACAGTAAAATGTGATTGCTATTGTTAGTAATTACAATAAATGGTACAGTTTGGATGATGCCTAGACGTTGCCGACAATGACAACTAGTCTCTTTGTTAGCAATAGTTTGTTTGTCTGGCAACATGAGTTCCAGTCTTGATTTATTTCAACGAACGTGGTTTACCCGTTCCATTACTCCACCTCTCCACGAAAGAAGATAGTTTATTTTTCATATCCATGGCCCATGGGGTTACTCTTCCTATTTTTGAAAAACAGAGGCACTTCCTGTCTCTGAGAAAAAATTAGATCCCTCTGTCGAAAATCCTGGGGCACTCCTTGTCTCTATGAAAAAGTTAGATCCCTCTGCTGAAAAAGCTGGGGCTCCCTCTGCTGAAAGACCTTGGCTACTCCTCGTCTCTAGTTGAGTATATCCCTCTCCGAAAAAGCTAGGGCTCCTGCTGCTGAATAAACTGGACCTGCCGCCGATTAAATCTCTATAGAATGGAAGAGAAGCTAGGGCTCGGAGCCCTACTGGAAACGTTAGGGCTCCCTCTGCTGAAAAAACTGGGGCTCCTCCTGCTGGAACAACTGGAGCCCCCAATGGTCAAAAAAGCTGGGGCTCTTGAAAAAGCCGGAGGGTGAAAAAACTGGGGATTCCTATACTGAAGAAACTGGGGAACTCCTCGTATCAATGGGTTTGGATTCATGGTAAGAATCCAACTTTTCTGGATTTAAAAAAGAAAGCCATATTACGTTATAATATTTATCATTCATAAAAGAATTTAAAAGTCTATAATAATACTTTAAGACTAAATAAAAATTAGCGTACAGATTTAAATGTAAGCTCTCATATTCATATTGTTATCGATATGATATATAATTACATATAAACTATTTGTATGAAGCTGAAACACTACATGTTAGGAGAGTTAGGAGAACCTTCATTTTAAGACATAAGTATTATACAATTGCTTTCAACCTATATCTAACTTCTGATTGATCTTCTGTTGTCTTTTCAATTGAATTTTTTAAAATGAGATCGGAAAAGCACGATTTCAATCCACTAAAATCGTGAAGAAAAAACAAGTCAAGTCTCAACTTCCATGCAAGGTAATTGATATGTCTGTTACCTTTGCTTGGTTTGCCCGACAACTTGAATTCGACTTTTGATCTAATTCGAAGAGAACTTTTGCCCCGATATAATCTGAGTTTTGTGAGCATCGACTCAAATTTTTCTGGATTGAAGGAAAAAATCTATTAGATTGTGATAATTATTAAATGTAAAGGAACTTTGAAGTGCAAGTTTTCTTTAAGATCGCATTAAAAAAATGGCCTAAAATTTAATGTATTTTGATATGATTAGGAGGTTGAGGTCTATAGTTTTCAGTTACTCTTTGTATGAAGCTAAAACAACACACATGCTTTTATGCTTATACACAAAAGTAATAATTTCAATCCATCTAATCACAAGACAAGCTGGAATGAATATATAGTATTTACTTACGACATTCAGCAGCTAAGATTGCCCTAAAATCTGCCATGGCTTGTCTAATACAAAGAGTAGGCGCTGTTTGACATCGTTGGGCTATTACACTCTTCCGCCAGTTCTCCGCCCGAGGAGGTAATCCTAAAAGTGTTGGCTTCATCAAAATGGCATAAGGAATTGACGTCCATGCAGAATAACAACCCTGCATATCCAATTTTTCCAGCTTTGACAAGTTGCTAATGCTTTCTGGAAGGCTCTGCAATTTTTCGCACCAGCTTAGACTTAAGTGTTTCAGCTGTGATAGCCTGCCAATGCTGTCAGGAATTTCAATTAAGTTCTTACAACAAGTTAAGTTCAACTGCTCCAGCTGAGACAAGTTTCCAATGCTATTAGGAAGACATCGTATTTTTTCACAGTAACTCAAATTCAAGTATAGAAGTTGTGAGAGGTCGGAAACGGTGTTAGGAAGACAATCTAACTTCTGACATCTGGACAAATTCAAGGACTGCAAATGTGACAAATGACTAATGGTGTCTGGGAGGTTTTGCAAGGATCTGCAGTGAGTCCAGTCCATGATCCTCAATTGCGATCTGATACCTAAAACAGAGGATTTATTCTTCATTGCTAAAAGTAACTCCTCCAACGAATTCGAGCTATACCACGTGCTTGCAAAAGAACAAGAATCCACCTTTAGCCATCTCAAAGTTAGAGGATGACTGTCTAAGATATCTTCTATGTGCACACCCTCCAAATGAAGATAGCGAAGACTAGCTGTACACAACATTTTAAGACACCGTGAATCACCTTGACGGAGACGAAGGCGAGAGATATTCATAGTGCTAGTATTGTTTAATGAACTGCTTGACTGGACAGTCTCCCTTTGGCGGGTTTGATCTTCCTCGGCAATGATTCGCCCCATATCTCGCACCAGGTCATGCATATCAAATACACCTTTCTCGTCTATGTTTATCAGCAACTTCATTGAAAGATTATTGATAGCAATGCGCACATTCTTGTACATGGATTTCCAGAAAAAAATGGGAGAAGTTGTGCATTCTCCAATAAAAAAGCAAGCAATGTCCAGAAATATATCCTTTTCCACAGCACTAAGACCACTATAACTGATCTTGAGTGTTTCAAAAATGTCTCTATTCACGGCAATGTTGTCAAGAGTTTCACTCCAGCAATCAATGTCAGTGTCATCCTGCTTGTCATACAAGAAAGCTCCAATGATTTCGAGAGAAAGAGGGTGCCCCTTGCAAGCCTCCACTATTCTTTCCGAGAGCTCTTCATAACCGGGAATTGGGGCTGCTCTGAGGAAGGCGTGCCAACAAAACAACTGGAGACCTTCACTTTCCTCCAATCCGCGCATCTCGTGAATGCATTCGGATGAGATGTGAGCAGCATTCAGAATGTGTTTATCTCTAGAAGTTATGACCAACCGGCTGCCATGCGACAACCAATCCCCAGCCAAGGCGTCCAATTGCACGCGATTATCAACGTCATCCAAGACGACAAGGACACGGATTCCTTGCAAACGATCTGTCAACAAATATTTGCCCTTTTCCACACTGTGCACTTCTTCTTCATAGTTGACCAAGTCTTTGAGAATTTGCCCCTGCAGTTTTGTGAGGCTAGTGTCGCGGACATTAAACAGGAAGGAAGCAGCATCGAAATCACCATAAATTTCATTATACACGGCCTTTGCAACAGTGGTTTTCCCAATACCACCTATACCCCATATTCCAAATCTAACCACTGTTAGAGCTAAATTGAGATGCAGTTTCTGAATGAGAGCTTTTTTCACGATTTCTAATCCCACTGGGTATTTGGCAACTTGTAATGGCACCCTGTCCAGTGTCTTTATTATGTCTTTCACCACTTTCTTCACTAGCTGAGCTTCGAAGCTGCATATGGCGAAGTTAGTCACAGCTATAACACGAAGAAAGAAACGAATATATTTTCTATCATTTACAAATGTCAGAACACATTCTAATCGTCTAAACAAAATATAATCTTCATAATAGTAGAAAGGGAACTAAATAACCATGGCAAAACTATATATATATATAAGAATTATGATTTGTATGGTTCATATATATATATAAAATAAAAGAAATATACATAATTCTAATGCTAAATCATTTTTTAGTATGAAGCTATGATGTTTGATCATTGATCAATGTCGAATTTCAAAAATAAACATTAAAAATTTAAGTATTATATTTAATTAATGATCTATATTCATGATTCTAAAGAAAATCACTGAATTACAAAATGAAAATTCAAAATATAGTAGCCAGCCTGGCTGAGAACTAGATTTTGAATTAGTAGCTTTAAATTGATCCACAAGCTCACACATATGACATAAAAGTTGTTAATCGAGTTGAATTCAATTCCAATAATACCGTGTCTAGCAATCTTATATCTCTTCCTAGGTAACGATGACTTTTTCTTTTTGCATGCCCAGCTTCTAGAATGTGAATCTAACGTATCTGGCATATGATATAATTATCAATCCAGCTCGATGGTTAACGAATGAGACTAAAACATATAAAAATTCAACATTTCATTCACTTCTTTCCTATTTATAACGAAAGCTCACCCGTATGAGCAGAAAATTTAAAAGATATGAAGTAGCAAGGAGAAAAGAAGACCCTACGGAAGAGTAATAAAGAATGGTAGTTGTGACTTTTTCGAACAAAAAGAACATTCGAAGAATTACGTCTGAATCCACTAAAATGGGGAGGTTTCTAATGAAGTTCCCATTTTCCTGTTTTCTATTGTTAGGCTGCCTTCAGGCTTTTTTTTGAGTAGTGGAGATAATATAACCAATTTCAGCTCATGATTTCATATAAAACTCTCCTTAGCTTTGTAAGAAGGAAGAAGATAGATAAGGTCTGCTTAGTTTCTATGCTTAGTTTTTATGTCGGTATTTGACTGGGTCTATTATTCTCATTATATTAATGCTAGAAATGAATTTGAAACAATAAACAGCTTTAGCTAATCTTATATTCCAGTTCTTAAATCAAATTATAATGGTTTCAATTTTTTAAACTCCTTTCATGGCATTTGACAGGAAATTAGCAGTTATCTGGAATGTTGGAGGAAGGTTTTCCTTATGGGCCCGTTTGGTTGCACCCCATAACCGGGTTATGCCGCCCATAACCCGGTTATGGGGTGCAATTCTCTGTTTGGGTGCCCTTTTTTAGAATGGGAATGTGGATTTCTAGAACCCCATTTTGCCAAAACCGTGGATTTCGCAATTCCACCTCAGGAGGTGGAATGAATTTGGAATCCACAGTTATGTGTCTAAAACAAACAAAATTTTATAATCCCGTCAGATCCGGGCAACTCCATGGTTTGGGTTTTAAACCCCATTTACAACTGCACGGTTTGCGTTTTGCTCTCTGCGTTTACGACTAAGGGTTTGGCTCTGCTGCGTTTTCGTTGTGTAGCGACGCTCTGAACTTTTCCTCTGCGTTTTGGCTCTGCTGGTGCATTTTGGCGTGAGGTATTTTCTGAATCCTTCCTCTGAACTAGATAACGATTCTGTGATTCTGAAAAGAAATGAGATGATCAAAACTAGTTTTTGT
>MU226845.1:1998380-2012135 GCA_018584345.1 Thuja plicata
ACTTAATATTAATAATAATTTTTTTTTTTTTTGTATTGATTATAAGATGATCAGAAAGATTTACAACTAAGTGTACAAAAGTACTAAAAAGAGGCTGAGCCTCACATAGAAAGAGTTTAAAGGAAGATCATACAGATCAGAGTTATAGTTTCATCACAACAAAAAGGAAAGAAAAAAGATACTAATGCAGAATATTATAGTAAGAGTCTGTCCAGGCAGTCTAGCCCAAGGGGTCTTCCATCGAGACAATGTTCTTCTTTGCTTGGATTTGAGACAGCATGAAGATTTGGTCATCCGTGGCATTCTTGTTCTTTTTGAACTCCTCGTGGAGTTTCTTAACAGTTTCTTCGAATATAGCAAGATTATCCATGTGCCTTCTCCACTCGTATCCTTCTTTCATCTCAAACATGAACATGGTGGAGTGTATCATCTGCAGGAATCTCTTCAGCTTCTTTCTTCCAATCAACATGTGAATAGAGACCTGCGAGGAGATTTTAGAATATGTGAGTTTACGAAAAGACTCAGTAAGGATTCTGGGATTGCCTTGATAGATTTCTTCATTTCTGCATTTCCAAATCTGCCAAAGGATGTTAGAAGATAGAATATTACAAAATAGATTAGTATCCTTATTTAAACCATTGACATGCCCATTGATAATTTCAAAAATATTTAGATATTTAGTATAAGTAATACCAAACATGAGCCATATTTATTTTGAAAAAGTACAATCTAATAAGATATGCCTACAAGATTCAGGAAGCTTGCAAATGCTACATAATTTAGTAAATGAGGGGTCTTTCCTTATAGTAAGTCTGTCAAGTAACATAAGCCACTTGAAATAGCTAATGGGTCAATAAGAGTTCTCCAAAGTTTATCATAGTACTTTTTCCAAGTATTAGCTTCCAAATCAGTATACCAAATTTTATTGACATGATTAATGATAGCATCATTATGGTTCATGATTTTATAAATGTTCTTGGCTTTAATTTTTGTCATAATAGTACCATCAGGCCACCTAATATCCAGAAATATGTGAGAATCAACATGATAGGTGGTGGGGAGATCCTTACAAGCTTTAACAACCATATTATAGGTCTTCTTTTGGGATAGAGGGATGTTATACCTGTTTCTGAGCTCCTCCCAACTTATAAGTCTGTCATGTTCAAATAGGAATATAAATTGAGAGATGCCCAAATTGTTCCAAGCTTTAGTAGAGCAACCTTGGGAGAGGGAAAGAGGTTTACCAGAGATGTGAAGATTCCACCAAATGGACCTTTCACCAAAAAGATGCTTATTTTCAAGGAAGGTCTTATTATAGATAAAATGTTTAACATGTTCCCAAGCTTTCCAAATAGTTTTAAACACCTCAGACCCCTAGACAAAAACATGGAAGACCCCAACAATGAGGTCACAAAGGGGCAGATTTTTCCAAGACTTAGCCTTCCGAGGGAAACCTCTCTCAATATTACCCCTAATAAGAACCTTCCATAGTTTATAGCCATCTAGAGAGTGAAAAATCCATTTGGAAGCAAGGGAAATCCCTTGAGATTTAATGTCCTTTAAACCCAGACCTCCAAGAAGTTTTTCGATGTTGCACCAATCCCATTTAACAGGTGGATCTTTTTAGCCCCTTTACCATCTGACCAAATAAAGTTCTTAATAGTCTTTTGAATATCCAAAATTTGATAATTATTAAACATCCAACCAGAGGAATAATAGATATTGTAGGATGAGATAATCTTTTGACAGACCTAAATTCTTCCTGCCAAAGAAAGAAACCTATTGTGGGCCATTTACCAAGTTTTTTGGTGATTTTTCCTTCACCCAGAGCTACATATCCTTGGTGAAAGGTTCAACAGAGAAGGGGATACCGAGATATCTAACAATCTAGTGAGGCCCACCCTACTGAAAAGTAAATTTGTTAAACCATTCCGGAGGCCAATCATCCCAACCTAGGAAAATTGATTTAGATTGGGATAACCAGGTGCCAGATATAGTGCAAAATGAAACAAGTTTGTTATGCAGAGCATAAAAGTTCTCTTCAAAAACTTCAAAAAATAAAACAACATCATTAGCAAACTGAGAGTTAATAAGTTCAGAGTCATCGGGTAGAGTGACACCTTTGATAGAGTGAGAGAGGGATTTGTCCCTAAGGATGTAAGTAAGATCATCAGAGGCAATAAAAAAAAGAGGAGCAAGGGGGTAGCCTTTCCTAATGGATCTGTCAAGGGAGAAGGGTTCAAACAAAGAGCCATTCACATCAACTTGAGAAGATGCATCCTTGAGAAGGAGATTAACATAATTGTAGAAGGCAAGAGGAAATCCAAAAGCATCAAGCATCATGGAGATAAATTCCCATTCGATCCTATCATAAGCTTTCATGAAGTCCAAAAAAAACATAACAGTATTTTTTTTTGAGTATCTAGACCAATCCATTGCCTTCCAACTAGTGATCAGATTCTCAAGTATGAACCTACTCTTAATGAAGCTAGTCTGGGAGGGGCAAATGAATTTGGGCATAATACTTTCCAGTCTAAGGGCCAAAATCTTGGCAATAATTTTGTAGAAAACATTAAGGAGGGTGATTGGCCTCCAATTTTTTATAAGGGCCTTGTCACCATCCTTAGGGATTAACTTAATAATACCTCTGTTGATAGAGCTGCCCAAGGAGCCATTATTTAAAGCTTCATAGTATATGTCATAAAGGTCTTTGCATATCCAATCTATATTAGCCTTATAGAATTCCATAGGCAGCCCATCGGGCCTAGGTGCCTTATCATTCTTAAGAGAGTTAATAGACTTTTTAATTTCCTCAATAGAGATATCACAACCAAGAAGGGAGACATCTTGGTTGGATATTCTATTGGGGATAAGGGCCCTGAATTTGTTTCTAAGGAATTTGGCTTCCTTAGTATCTTCTGAAGTAAAAAGATTCTGGTAGAAGGAAGCAAAAGCCACTTTTATGTCATTCACATTATCAATTTCTATGTTGTCAACCACAATTCTATAAATAGTTTCATTGGAGCTATTTTACTTGAGGAGGTTAAAGAAAAATTTAGAACCTCTATCCCCATATTGGAGCCAGTGGGCGTGAGACCTAAATCTAGCTCCTCTAACTTTGATCTGCTGGTGTTGTCTAAGGTCAGTCCTAGCCTTAGAGATATGAGTAATAAAATTACCATCAGTAGGATTAGACTGGATATTCAACTCAGCAGAGTGAAGTTTGGCAGAGAGCAACTTCTTAGTGTATCTATAGTCTTTGGCCTTCTTCTAGCCCAAGGTTTGGAGCAGGGTTTTCCAAGTAAGGATGTTTTGATTCCATAAATCAATATAGGATAGAGAGGGAGGGTTGTTTCTATTTATAATTCTAATGAGGTTAATAGCAGAGAGGATATTTTCATCCTAAAGTAGAAAAGTATTAAGATTGAATTTGGGATTACTAGAATTATTCCGAACAGGGGAGTTATTAAGCGTAATCATAATGGAGATAGGGTGATGGTCAGATAGAGTGGTAGGAGTCACAGTAACCAAATTTCCTTGATTATTGGGGAGAAAGGAGAAGAAATTCTTGTTGGCATAGAATCTATCCAGTTTGGCATAGATTCTAGCATTACCTTGTTGAAAATTTCACCACTTATGCCAAAGGCCATGACTAGAATCTTTATTTCCAGATAAAGGATCAAAGAGATTTTTATTATGTTTCAACATAAGCCAACGAATCTTCTATAAATATTTCTAGGAGAAGGGGAGGCCACCCAGATTGTCCTCCTGAGATTCAACCGTGTTTAAATCAGCCCCAAAGAGCCAAGGAAAACTCAGGAGGGAGTTCAACCAATCCCAAGGTTTCGATCTTTCCTTGAAGTCATTGGAAGTATATATGGAGTAAGATCCAAAGGTGAAACCATTAATGTTAAATGTAATCCAGGAAGCCCTATTACATGGGGACACACCCTTACCCATAATAGAATTAGTCTATTTAGGGTTAACAAGCAATCCAACCCCACCCCTACCTCTAGGATGACTAGAATAAATTTTAACAACTTCTTTCCATATAAAATTTAAGTTAATATCAAGCATAAAACCACTCATTTTTAATTCTTGGACCATCAGAATATCAATGGTATTAAGAGAGTCTAAGAAATGTTTAACAATACACTTTCTGTCAGGGGAGTCAAGACCCCTAATGTTCCAAGAAATGCAATTCATGATGAACCAGATGGGGGTGGGGAGCATTGAAGGTCTGTAGACCCACTGGTAGGCATAATGGTAGCAGAGGAGATCTCTCCATTCTTAGTACCTGAAGAGTTTTTGTTCTTAGACCCTAGAGGTCGCCCTCTACGTTTGTACTTGGGGAAATCAATTTTGTTATCAAAATATTCTTCGTCAGATAAAGGTGGCACTATAACCTCCATGTCGACAAAAGGTTTGGAAGCATCACCAAAAATAAATCTCGAAGACAGAATCATCACGGGAATTGAAGGCTAGGCAAGATTGTAGTAAGCAGGGATGACCTCTAGAAAACAGTCATCATCCAGTTCTTTTAAGGTTTTATGGTGGATCTCGTTGGTCTACTCCATTTCCAAAAGGCTATCAGATACAAGCTGAGGTGGGGTGGAGATGGGGGATTCATGTAGAAGAGTAACGTTAAGGCTACCTGGAGGTGGAGGATCCTTTTCTTAGTCACAGTTTGGAAGCCGTCTATTTGGGTTAGGGTAGTGAGAGGAAAAGCATCATTCACAGTATCCATGAGGGAGTGAGATACATGAGAAGCTAAAGATGAGGGGCAGCGTCTAGGGAAGCAACCACAGGTTCAACCCGAGGATAAGAGGTGGTCGTTTGGGGTCATGATTAGATTTAAACAAGGCAGGGATATCAGAAGGAGGTGACTTCCAGATGGTGAATTTATTTGTATAATCAAGAAATCCTTTCTCAGATGGCCCTCTCTCTTACATAGAAAACAAGCATTAATTCTGCCCAAAATATCCATAGGGAAAGAATATGTTTCATCCAAGATGTTGACGTCCAGAGTGTTTGGAATATCCATGCCTGGTTTTAAAGAACCTAGGGTTCTAGCATCCATGTGAGGAACAAGTCTAGAGGTATCATCAAACCTAATGAATTTACCTAGAGGCTCTATCAATTGTGGGAGAAAGCACCAAAAAAACAAAGGTAATTATTTAATGATAATCCATCTTGGGGCAGATAGGGCAAGAAATTCTTCATGGATGGCTTTCGGAGTCTAGGTGAGAATGCGAAAGGACGTGTTCCCAACCGACTAGTATTGCCTCTTGACAATAGCTTCCTGGGGTCCTGATTATTGAAGAAAATAACATATAAACCTTTTTGAATATGCCTACAGAATGAAATATGGAACCCTAGTTTTAAATTCCAATAATTATGAAACTAGTCATGAAGAAATTTTCAAGCACGGGATTTATCTATTTCAACAATAGTGAAAAAGTGACAAAAATTCTTTAACCTAGTTTTTTATTTGGTGATTTCGTTAACCATTTTGGAATTGGGAGAAATGGAGAAAGATTTCAAGGTCCCAGAATCCTTACTGGCTTCACGGGTTCCATAAGTCTCAGAGATTTTGAACTTAGCTTCTACAGAGACGATCGAGGAAGAGTTTGACACAACAGCTGTGAAGGATTTGATAGGAATGGATGAGGGACTAGTACCATTCAGATTATTAATGGTACCCATCGAGTCAGACTCCATGGGAGCCCTAGTGGGAGCCAAGGCAGAGGGTCTGGTCTCTGTCATCGGGCAGAGAGGAGGCTGGGGATTCATAACTCCTAACATAATGCATTAAATTGGAAAAAACACACCCGGCCTATGTGAGGACACGCGTGCATTGGATAAGATAGGAACACAAAGCCTTCTCTGGGAAAATGTAGATTGCTAGGAGAAACGCAGAGAGATCACCGAGAGCCTTCCTTTATAATAAAATTAGAATTAAATTTACATATATAGTTATATTATAACTTATGAATTACATCTATCAATAAATTTAATAAATATATCAGTTAACTATAATATAAAGGTAATAATGCTTTTATTTACATTTTTTTACATCCATGTTAACTTATTTTTTAATTCAAATGAATAGACACATGTATAATAATCATATATATTTACTAAATGTGAACATATCCTTATGTAGAAATTTCTAAAGTCGTCTTGATAGTTTTTAGATTTAACTATGTAAACAATTTTTACCATCAATATTTTTAGATAATTCTCCATGATCCATCATGAGAATGAGCATGCATGAAACACGAAGCATAATCATGGTAGAATTTTCTCAATTAAATGGAGAAGCTATGAAGACATAATATAATGTATCAATAAAATACTTCTAATTATATTTGTTAACATTTTATGTTAACAACTAAATTCAAATATATAATTATTAAACAATAAAATATTAAAGAATAATCACTAAAATTATTAAACAATACAATATTTTAATAGATCATTGAAAATTATTCTTAAATAATTTTTCTCTAACTTAAAAAGATATATATAAAATAAAATAAATTATTATTTTTTAATTGAATTAAAACAACAGACAGAGCAGTTAAAAATTCATTAAAATACTTTGAAAATAGTTGTCTCAATCAATGGTAAAGGAGTACGTAAGCCACTATCCAACATGTCTCTGACAGGGATAAATTTTCCGACATCCACAAATTTTCCGTCTCATAAATGAGAGGACCCTAGTCTTCTTATCTATGGTTGTCTTGTGTTTATGGGTAATTAAAAGAAATAACTTTTTTTTCAAAATGGGATAATAAAAACTAATGCTTTTAAAATGTGAGAACCACTTTAAAGTTAATGTGTTTCTTTTTGTTTTTAAATTTGTGTTTGAATTATTTTATGGTGCTTTTATGACTATTCTTATACTTTTATTACAAATTTGGTGACATGTTAAATTAAATGATATTTTTGTTAGAATTTAATTGTACATTTTTAATATATTATTTGAAAATGACCATAATATAATCAATACTTTATAATAGATAATCTATTCTATTGGTGTTATGGTTCAAGCATTGTTTAATTACAATGTTTTTTTCATATTGAAGTCCATTTAACCTGCAACCTTAGTCCTAAAATATAAGACAAGACATTGAGAATTTCTAGATCACTCATCTTAATGTTACTCTCACTCAAACATTACAAAACAGATTAAAGAATAGACACTTTTAGAAGGATATCTCTAAGCATTATTAATATATATTTATTAAAGATATATATGCTAGTAAGTAAATCAATTATGTGATATGGGAAGCAAGGTATGTAGAATCAAATCACACACTTTTAAGTGTGTTTAGTTGCTTGATCAAGTGTTGTACTTTGTAAGTTATAATTCATTGAACATGATAATTCTTTTTGTGTATCATTTTGTTTAGCTACTTATTATGAGACTGTGTGTGTGTGTGTGTGTGTGTGTGTGTGTGTGTTTGCGCGCGCGCACGCGAGCGCGTGCACACACGCACACACACACAAGTATTTTTTATCGATATGATCCTTTTTTCACCTTCAGTCTATATGTTAATGTATTGTCCTAAAAAGTAAGCACTCATAATTAGGTGCTCATTTTAGCCCCATTTTATTATGTATGGGTTTCTACTTTGATTTCACATTCTCGTAAACCTAACTGGACTTTTAAATTAACATTATAAATCCTATGCTAATTCATTTTCTTCAAAACTTGAGGTAAGCCCTTATTTCTCAGTGTGCTCCTTTATTTATCCCCCAATAAAATAAATCATTTCACCACCTAGGCCCTATATGGCCTTTTTTGTTCTCTCCCAAACTCAAAATTGGTTGTGCCTCAAAATCCCACATCCATTGATTGTTCGGGACCCATGGTTCCGATTTTGGCCCTGATTGGGTGAAACAAAACATTTCAAATATTCTATTCTTGGGAACAAGGTGTTTCAAATATTATGCTCCCTAATATTGGTGCTTAAATTTGTATCGGGTGTCTATCTTGGTGTTTTAAGGGAGGATTTTGATTTACAGTTGGCCTACTTGAGTTTTAACCCCTGAGATTTTGTGAGAGGTATATAAACACCCTATCTCTCCTCATTTTTGCATCCATTATTATTTACAAGAATTCATTGTCAAAAATTAATCAAGCAATTAGATTCCAAGATCACTCTTAAGGTCTTCAAGCATCCAAGTCTTCAAGTCTTCAAAGCATTCTCCTTCTTCATTATCAAGCATTGTGACAAACTACAACATCCATCATTCAAAGCTTATCTTTCATGATTTCCTTTTGGGTTTTTTTCTGGAGTTAAAGCTATTGCATTAAAAGTTGTGATCACATCTAAAGAAGCATTGCATCATCAAGGTCTAAGGTGATTTATGATTTAGATGTAGCTTCTATTTCATATTTCCTTATACAATTTTATTACATTTTCAAGTTTGATTCCTAAATAGGGGTTTGACAGAGGAAAACACCTTTAGTCAACCATCTTCCTCATTTTCTGTATGCAAGAATAGGTATGTAACTGTTAGAAAAAAATTGAGAAGATCAGGATCAAATAGAGCTTCCCTGCAAGTTCTAGATAGACACCTAGGGAACATGGCATTTCAAACATGCTATTCTTGGGTACAGGGTGTTTTAAACATTCTATACCCTTTAAAATAGGCCCAAATTTATTATGGAGGTAGGTTACATATCACAAGTTCCATATTTTCAAGTACATATTTTTGTGGGATCCCAACTGTTAGAAATTCATATATGTATTAGCATACTTCCTAGTCCATTTCCAAGTGCACATAAATCCTCTTCTATCTCCATTTTTGTCTTATTTATAACTTCAACAAGTTCATACTTAGACAATTTGCATAGTAACTTTATCTATCTTCCTTCATTTCAAGTAGTAAAAGGGAACCAAAACCTCAAGAGCATAGATATTGCATTGACATCTTTTCCATCAAGGTGTTGTCAATCAGATTTATCTTGAGGGGGTTTTGTATTCCTAAGCTTCAATAGGAGATTGGATTGAAGGGGGATCACCATTTGTTATTGTACATTTTTGGGAACCTGACTCTTAACATTTCCACTTCTAATTTGGTATTTAGATCTTCTTTTTATGCATTACATGGTGGGTAAGTGCACAAAAATGGGGGACCAAAAATGGGGTATAAGATGCCATTTTTTTTTGTGAAAATAGAAAACTCTAAACTTTGTCGACAAATTAAAGATAGTTAGACTCAAAATTTGAAGATCCAACAACAACAAGATTTTTAATAGTCTGAATCTAGTTTCTAAACTACTAATTAATTTTGAAAATGGTGGAGATTAAGGCCCTCAAAAAGGGAGAGCACAAAAATTCATCTTGTTTTTTGTATAAAAAAAAACATTGTTAGGATTAAGTAATAATGAGAGGAGGGGGGGGGTGAATTAGTATTATAGCACTTCAAATAAAACTTAAACCAATTCCAAATAAACCATGTAAGCATACTGAAATAAAAGGAACATAAAAAAATAACACATAACTCATAACACCATTATTTGTTGTTGAGGAAACCCTGGCCAAGGGTAAATCCCGGTGGGGATGGTACCTACAAGCATGCACTTAAGTATAATGTCCTTGTAAGGAGACCTAGCCCTATTAGGAGCTGAATATTACATAGTACAGTTCCTTGTTAGAGGAATAACAACCCTGTTAAAGGTATACAACAGCCTGTTAGGGGCCAACTGAGCTTACAACTCTTACAACTAAACTTCTGTTACAAAGTGTTCTCAATAATGAACAAAAACAAGCATCTTCAATGCTTAGATAGTTCCAGTCATTGTTCTTCAATGATCTCTGTCATCTTCTTCTCTACCATTTACATATACACATATACATTCATTCATCAATCTTCCATTTCTTCACTTGACAAAATGTCTTCATATATATATATATATATATATATATATATATATATTGTAAAGAAGAAAATGATGGTGGGTGTGGTGCATAGATCTCGTAAATAGAATTTTCCAAATAGATGTTTGTATGTAAAAGAGACCAATGTCATCATTTAATGCCTTACATTTAATTTTTATTTGTTTATTTGATAATGGATATTGAAATTGAAAGCAAAGATTAATGGAGTAAAATACCAACCTTTCATCATAGCAGATCTGAAAATGTCATTTTCTAAAGCTTGTGTTGGGTTTTTGGAAAATTTGAGATCGAAGCTAGAATGGAAACACAGATACGAACAAAACTCTAAGACATTTTTGATTTGCACCCTCAAGTCAATGTCACCATTTTCCAGAATTTCCAATTGCACCCTAGGTCGCAATCAACCTAAAAAGTGTCAGATCAAAATTATGTTTTCGGATCCCAGAAGTTTGCTGAAAAAGGTATCTGGATCTGTACTCTATTTTACTATTCCCAAACCTGTAACTCCTGAAACAACACTTGCAAATATCTGAAAAAGAGGGGTTTTGGGGTGGCTATATAGGGTTTTTCCTTAGTCAAACCCCCATTTTGGTGATCTCCACCTCTACAAATAGCCGAATATAGTAGAATGTATGTGTGTGTGTGTTGCTTTTGAATGTGTAATGTCAAGATCTAATCCTCTAGATTAAAAATCCTAACATGAATTGAAAATGAGAAAGCAATGCATAGATTTTAATGTGATAAAGAAAGTGTACCAAGCCTCCAAGGATAAATTATTCCTACCAAACTCACAATCCATAAGGTCTACCCCATGATAATATCCTTTGAATGCTTGAAGGTTGAAAATGGTGGATCGAAGAAGAAGGAAAGAAGGAAGATGTCTCTCTTGCTCCAAAGAATATCCACAATGGCTTGTCTACAAAAATTCTTGAATGTATTAATGCATCATCATGTCTTGTCCTTCTATATCATCCTATTGCTTCCTTGCCTCATCATTGTGTCAAAATCATAATGGCATCACATCATCTTACGATTCTTTTTCATGTCCAAATGAAGGCAAAAGAGAGTGTTTATATAAAGATCTCAATATAGACCTCCTAGGGAAATACAAGGGACCCAAATTAAAATTTCACCTTGAATTATGGTCCAAATATAATCACCAACCAAGGATGGGATGTATTAATCTGAATATCGGGGAAAAAACTTTTGCATCCGGACCCAGGGACCTATTTTAAGTTTTAAAACCTCGATAGGCTCCAAATTTGAAAGTGGGGACCATCACCTGATAGGGGTCAAGGTTGACCTCAACCTTGACCTAGGTCAAGGATGACCATGAACTTGACCTAGGTCAGGGTCGACCTCAACTGTGAACTGAGTTTTCAGGTTGGACACCTTGGGAAATCTGTAAGATTCCTAGGTCAACCGGGGACCTAGGGAGGTGAGAAAACACACGAGGATGTTAGATAGAGGCACAAAGGCCCAAAGAGTAAGTGTGATGAATATTTAGGAGATCAAACACATAGGTTCTACCCAAAAATACGGAATCATAGAAAGGAAGATTAAGGAGGTCCCGTAGGACACTAACCCTAATTTCACCTAGAAATGCAGAATCAAGTGCATGTTTATCCTAAATGCAAATCTAATTTGAAAATGTACTAAAAGAGGGTGCTAAAGCTACCAAAATGGAAGTGCTTCCATTTTAAGATGATACATTTAGCCCCCACTTTAGCTTAGGTATGACACTACGTGAATATGCAAGCTAAAGTAAGAAAACATTGTAAAGTAAAAAGGATATAGCCAAGTCCTGAATGAGGAGATTCTGCAAGAAACCGTTAGTATCCAAAATCTGTAACACAAGGTTAATGAAAATCCATATAGCACCTAAACCTTACTAATATGGTTTTGAGAAATGCATAGAGCCCCTTATGTCCCCTTGTTTCGGCTTACTAATTCTGAAAGGTGAAACAGGGTAATAAAGTTAGATCTATACATTGGATTTGCAATTTGTTGAAAAAGTTCTTTTGTAAACAATTTATAAGGATTCAAAATCTTCCTAAACCAATTTAAGAGGTTATGTATATGAATCAAGATTCCAAAACCACTAACAAAACTAAAAATAGAGCTACCAAACTCAAGTTATGATGAAAAGAGTGAATGCCTATCTAAATGCATGTAAAAAGAAATTCGAATTTGACCTAACTAAATTCAAATGAAACCCTAAGAAAACCCTAAGGAAACCCTAATAAAACCCTAATTAAAACCCTAATTTGAAGCTATAAATAAGATGGAGAGCACTTACCTTCTCAGTCTTATCATTTGTAGAGCTTGGAATTGAGGAGCAAGATGCCAAAGAGAGGAACTTTGAGCAAGTTGCGTGGAGGTCCTGAGAGAGTGTTTGGCCAAAGGATAGCCACTGCCTGAGGTAGGTGCCTTTTTTTAATGTTTTAATTGAGAAATTGTTTTTTTATAGGGAAGGTTGACCCTGGCCCAGTTATGTCAACCCTGACCTTGGCAAGTAAACAATAACTGGGAAGGTACAGTCCTTTCTAGGGATAATGTTGGCCCTGACCCAATAAGGTCAACCTTGACCCTGAAAGGTCGACCTTGACCCAAAAAGGTTGACCCTGACCCAAAAATGTTGACCTTGACTAGGTCAAGTGAGAATTGCATTTATTTGATCATAGATCACTGATATGATGTTGTTTGTGCTAACATGATCTTGTCCTTCTCTGAAAGAATCCCTTTGGTGAGGTTCTATTAGCTGTCAAAGAGAACTTGTCCAAGCTAAAACATGAGGATATATAGTTACTAAAGGATGTGGGATTGTACTGGGTATCAATCCTACCACAAATGAGATTCCATTGGTCCATGATATCGGCCATGATAGAGAGATGTGACAAGGACACTTGTTCCTTCCATCTTCCATCAGAAGAGATCACGATCACATTGGAGGATGTGTACAGGATCCTACGACTTTCAGTCTAAGGCAAGCCTATTAGACTGAGAGTATAGTGGGGTCCTCCCAAGGTATTTGTAGATGAAGAGTGAATTTTGGGACGGGTACCACAAATGAGGACCCGGTCAGATCAAATCACCTTATCAGCCATACTAGAAGGTCTACCACCTTTGGTATGGAGAGTGATGCTATGTATACTCTCCTTGGTTGTAATACCCAACACAAAGGGTACAATTTTCTTAGCACCATTCACTGAACTCATGTGTAGGATTGAGAGTGATAGGGTCATTTTCTCATGGGGGCGCCACATGTTAGCCCATCTTTACCATGAGTTGATTCAGCTAGTGAGATTCTAGCGGGAGAGTCTTACGGTATGCACCCTATTACAGGTTTGGATGTTTGAGCATTATGCAGGTACCCAACCATAGGGTGTTCCAGTGACAGTAGATGCGAGCACACCAAGAGACTTTGCATACCCACTAGGAGATGTCTGGCAGTATGGAGATATCTTCTTTTGGAGGGTACACTTTGACCATATACCAGGTGTGGATGTGATATGGAGACCATACTATCAGATGACAGGATGGCTAGATACTCGACACCAGTTGAGACACTCCTAGTAGCGCAAGCTACTAGAGGGTCCTACTAGTCATGTAGTGCTGCCATATTATTATGATAGAGTTATGAGGTAGTTTGGTTTTACACAAGGAGTCACTCAGACAGTACCTCGGTATGGATATCCGACAAGATATTACTAGAGACCTGAATCCATACGCAGACCTACAGTAGAAAATATTGTAGATAGAGATATAGATGAGACAAAGGATATAGAGGTGGACCCTATTGTATCCCACAAAGGGGTGAGCCGAGAGTATATCAGAT
>MU226845.1:2012185-2022845 GCA_018584345.1 Thuja plicata
AATCCATACGCAGACCTACAGTAGAAAATATTGTAGATAGAGATATAGATGAGACAAAGGATATAGAGGTGGACCCTATTGTATCCCACAAAGGGGTGAGCCGAGAGTATATCAGATACTGGAGTCTATAGGGGACCCATCCCATCTTCCCTGATGACTACCCTACATGTTATCCAGGTCTTTCAGAGAGGGTGCATTGAGGTGGTGACACACTAGAGGAGGAGGAGGATCATGAGGAGGATCCCATCTAGGAGGAGAGAGTTGAGGAGAGAGTAGAAGAGAGAGTGGATGAGGGAGCATACGAGAGATCAGAAAATATGCCCCCAGGTGGTAGTACAGATGCATATGATCAGGCAATCCATGTTGTACCATTGACACCACGACGACCTCCCCGTGCACATACAGAGACACCACCGTCTAAAACTAGACACAAAAAGTAAGGAGAGGGTAGTCACTCCATGCCCCCACCATATAGATCCTTTGATGATACTCAGGAGGGAGATCCAAGTATGATTTATGTATTTGATAAAAAATATTTGAAGTAAAAGTTTTTCTATAAGAAGTACTAAAAGATAGATATGTTTTAATTCTGTAGCTAGTGTAATAGAGTGGAGGAGCTTTGTATCTGAGGTTTTGAAGGATACCTATTTATCCTACCGACTACCAACTAGTGAGTGAGAGTCCCTTATTGGATAGAGAGATGCCAGCCGACATGCATATATTTTTTCATACATCCACCGAGAGTTGAGGCTATGAAAAGAAAGGGAAGAGAGATTGATGTTTGACCTACAAAGAGCTCAAGAGAGAAATTATGAGATGAGCATATCGAGGAGTCACACATGGAATACTGTACCGAGATCTTCAGCATCACACCATAGAGCAGAAAGAGATGGGAGCCACTAACCCTCAGAGCATAGAGATAGAGATTGATAGTGATGGCATATGTGCCATATATGTACCAAACTCTTGGATATTTATATATGAAAATTTTTCTTGTCTTTTTTGTTGTATGATTGATTACTTGTTCTTTTCATCAATACACAAAAACTTCACATAAAGAAAGAAATGAAATTAATGTATGAATGCATTCAAATCATATAACCTACAAAACAGACATAACCATTCTATAGGGAATACATAAATACATGAAGGAAAGTTCATGTATTAGGGATAATAACGTTTGAGATGCATAATATTAATAGGTTCCTTAAGGGGAAAACCATTCATATCAGCAATCTTATAAGCACCTGAAGTAAAATCCTCAATAACCACAAAAGGTCAAAGCCAATTGGGGCTAAATTTCCCTTTTTCACCAGGTAAAGCATTTAAATTCCTTTGATTTTCATATAAGACTAAATCACCTACCAAAAATGACCGTTTAATCACTTTATGATTGTACTATTTTTGAAGTGACTTATGATAAGCCTTAATATGTTCCAAAGCATTTATCTGTTGTTCATCCAACATCTCTACTTATTGTAATCGTTGTTCCCAAAAGGTATCATTATCAATTATCCCATGGAATGAAACACATAAAGAAGGTATTTCTAATTCTAATGGCATAATAGCATCAGTACCATAAATAAGATTATAAGGAGAAGTACCCGTAGCAGTGCAGACACTAGTCCTATAAGCCCATAAAGCATAAGTGAGTTGAGTATGCCAATCTTTGGCATGTTTATTGACTGTTTTCCTTAGGATTTTTTCAATAACTTTGTTTGATGCTTCAACTTGACCATTAGATTGAGGATAGTAGGGAGTAGAAAATCTATGTTGAATACAATATTTCTCCAGGAATTTCATGACTTCTTTATTTTTGAAGGAAGTAACATTATCCGAAACTATTGTTGAAGGAATACCAAATCGTGCTATAATATGATTAAGAATAAAATAAAAAATAACATCTGTAGTAGTAGAGCGGAGAGGAATAACCTCTACCCACTTTGTAAAGTAATCTGTAGTTGTGACAATGTATATATGTCCTTGAGAAGAAGCTGGTGAAATGTTTCCAATAAGATCAAATCCCCAAATGCTAAAGGGCCACGGAGCAAATTGATTACAAAGCTCACAAGAAGGAGCATGAATTAAATTACCATGTTGCTAACACTAAGGACACTTCTTAAAAAATGTGAAGGAATCTTGTTCCATTGTTTGAAAATAATATCCCATTCTAAGAAGTTTATTAACTAAAGATTTCCCACCAAAATGTCCTCCACAAGAACCAGAATGAGCTTTTGCTAAAGCTATCGGGACTTCGGTTCTACCAAGACATCTTAATAGAAAACCATTATAAGAATGTTTGTAAAGGGTATCGCCCAAAATGATATATCATGTTGTAAGCTTCCTAATATGGTTATGCATGTTCCTTGTTGTCGATTTAGGAAATATATTATCTTTCAAAAAGTTAAAGATATGCAAATACCATTCATCCAAATGTAAGTTACAACAATCAACATTACCCTTATTAGAAATTGTAGGTTGTTTAAGAGTGTGTATAGTAAATTGAAAGTCTTCAGCATTATTCTCAAGAAACACCAAGGAAGCTACGCTTGCCATGGCGTCTGTGTGTCGATTGTCTTTCCTAGGTAAAGTCTGAATCATATAAGAAGAAAATTGTGAAAGGATATCAAGAGCCAATTCTTTATGTTGTGACATTTTATCATTCTTAGTTTGATAACCCCCTTTAATTTGTTCAAAAATCAATTGTGAATCTCCGTATATTTCTAAGTTTTTAATGTGAAGGGATGAAGCTACTCGTAAGCTAGCTATAAGAGCTTCATATTCTGCAGTATTATTGGTACAAGGAAAGGTCAATTTATATGACATATGGATTGGTTTCTTTGTAGGAGGGACCAAGATGATGCCTACACAAGAACCTATCTTACATCTAGAACCATCAAAATATAATTCCCAAACATCTTCTTGTTTAATAGCTAAAATATTCTCATCGGGGAATTCTATTGAGGTGAATTTCATATGAGAGTGAGGACAAGGAGCTTTAGAAAGATAATTAGTTAAAGCTTGTCCTTTAATTGATTTTTGAAGAATGGAATTAAGATCAAATTCAGTAAGCAACATCACCCATTTAGCCAAATGACCAGAGAGATCAGTTTTTGAGAAAAGGTGTTTGAGAGGATCAAATTCTACAATCACATTAACCTCAACATTCAATAGATAATGCCTAATTTTTTGACAAGAATAAACTAAAGCCAATCATTGTCTTTTTAAATCGGTATATCTTGTTTCATATTCAAGTAAAGTTTGACTGATATAGTATATCAGTCTTTCCTTACCTTCACTATCATGTTGACCTAGTAATGCACTCATATCATGGGAGGTGGCAGAAGTGTACAGATAGAAGGGTTTATTGAATTGATCAGGTTGCAAAATAGGAGGATTAGCAAGATACTCCTTAAATTTCTCAAATGATTGTTTACATTCATGGTTCCAAGAAAAATTGGTATCTTTTCTAAGCAAGGAAGTGAAAGGAATAGTTCTATCAGCTAAGTTAGAAATGAAGCGATGAATAGATTGAATTTTTCCTTGTAAACTATGTAATTGATAAATATTCTTAGGAGGCATGTTAATGATAGCATCAATATTTTCAGTATCCACTTCTATTCCTCTCTTAGAGATTATAAATCCTAATAATTTACTAGAATCAACTCCAAAAGTACATTTCTTAGGATTTAATCGCATATTATAACCCCAAATCCTTTCAAATATTTGTCTTAAAATGAGCACATGGTCCTTTCTTTGTATATATTTTTCCAAGATGTCATCTACATAATCTTCTAGAATCTTATGGATGTAATCATGGAAAATCAAGGTCATAGCACGTTGATAGGTTGCTCCCACATTTCTTAATCCAAAAGGCATCATGAACCAACAGAATGCTCCCCAAGGTGTGATAAATGTGGTTTAAAGTTGATATTCTATAGGAATAAATATTTGATCATATAATCTGAAAACCCATCCATAAAAGATAATAAAGCATGACCCACTGTTGAATCCACAATCATATCAATATTGGGTAGGGGAAAATCATCTTTTAAGTATGCTTTATTCAAATCTTGAAAATTAGTGCACATCCTTATCTTATTCTCTCCTTTAGAAATAGCCACAATATTGGAAATCCATTTAGAATAATCGATAGAATGGATGAACCTGACACCTAATAACTTTTCAATTTCAGTTTTAACTAACAAAGCAATGCCCAGATTCATTTTTTGGATCTTTTGTTTCACAGGTTTGACATTAGGTTTGAGAATAATATTGTGAGTCACAATTATAGGATCTATACCCGGAATATCTAAATATGTCCAAGCAAATATATCCTTATATTCAAGCAAAAGGGAAAGAAATTGATCATGTTCACCTTGGTTCAAACATTTTCCCACTTTGATTTTTTTTTCAGAGTCATTCTCATCCATTTGAACTTCCGTAGTCTCAGTTATTAATAAGTTAATCTATATGGGAGAGTCTGTCGACAAAGGAGAAATATCCTATTCATCATGTTCTCCAAAATAGGATTCATTATTCAGACAATAAGGCTTTCTTCTTTTATGATGAAATGCAGGTAAATCTTGATAAGCTCCTAAAAAATCAGCTAGGGCTTCATCCTTAGGAAAAATATCTAAACTAGGTTTTTGATCCATGTCAAGGAGAAGTGGATTAACCAATTTTAAGTGTCCACTACAGATATGATTAACATTAAGAGGAAAAGTTGATGGTTTCTTATAAGGATTGAATCCTAGCCCATAAGTGTAATCGTAAACTTCATTGTCGAAGGGCACTTGTATACCTTGCTCATATTTTCCACATCCTTTCCCATTGAATCCTGATTTCCTAAGTAAATGATAACCAGATCCATATCTATAATCCATATCAGATTGAGTTAAAGGAGCGACATATGTCACAATGTCATAACAATCTGGTTTTATTGTCTCAATTATTTCTTCAAGGGAAGCAACAAAAAAGTTACTTTTTAATTCCCCAGAAAGTGGAGAAGGAATAAAGACTTTTTTTTCAAACCCATTTTGTTCCTTCATGATCTCTAAATCAGAGACTCTGTATTCTCCCATAAAAGAAGGATTAAAATCCAATGTTCTTCAATCATCTTCAGTTAAAGAAGAGGATGGAGCTTCAACTTGTTTAACTTCATGAGGTTTCTCAGGTTCCTTACTTGGTTGTATGGGTTCATAGATCTTAGCATATTCTGCATTCAAGAAAGGATTTGGCACATCATCCGCATGTAATGTGTACATCAGATTATTATAAATGAACCTAACCTTATGATCTAGAGTAGAAGGAATCACATGCATAGTATGTAACCAAGGTCTTCCTAACAAAAGGTTATAATTGAGAGGTCCAGGCATGACATGAATAGGTGTGTGAAGAAGGACTGGACCAACCTTGATAGGTAGCGTAATAATGCCCAAAGTTTTCTTTGCAATATTATAAAATCCATGACTAGGGATATTATCTGGTTGAATGGTCATAAGACTGACTTTAATAGCCTTGAGCATATCCATGCTACAAACATTAAGCCCAGATCCATTGTCAATTAATGTTCTATGAATGATACTCTGATTAATAGAAATAGCAACCATAAGAGCATCATATTGATTCTGCACCTCAATAGAAGGTAAATCATCATCAGTGAACACAATAGGAGGTACAAAGGTCATAGTATGCACGCACTCCAAGAATGAATTAATATTCTCTTGATTAGGAGGCGAAGCTAGAAGAGTAGATAAAGCTTTTTGTAATGCCTCATGATATGTAGGAGAAGTTTGAACCAATTCCCATAAAGAGATCTTGGATGGAGTAGCGTGTAACTGCTCAAATAAGTCATACTCCTTAAGGGAAGAAGGTAACCTAGGTGATTGAGGAAGCACGGGTTGAGAAGGAGGTAAAGAGGCTAGAACAGTAGGTTGAGGATTATTCTGTGTACAATAAGCATGTGAAACAGAATCTGTGTTATCAAAGAAATCAAAAGGATCTTTAGGTGTACCCTTAATAGTTATTCGAGGACATCCTTTTACCGTCATCAAAGGTTTAGGGAATAACATTCTAGGTGTCTCAATGTTGCAAATAGAGGAGTATGAAGGTAACCATGCACACATCCTATGGTAAAGGTCAATTGGAGAAGTTGTGGAGGAGGATGAAATAGGAATAGGATCTAGGGAGATCTCATTCGAACCATTTTCATTCGCACTTAGATGTACCTCATTACGGGATCTATTCTCTTTTACAATAAAATCTTCGTCAAAGTATTCAAAACAAGAGTCATACATATTGAACACACAATAAAATAACAAGCATGTAAATGTTTTTGTGTTTTAAAGAAATTATATATATATTTTATGTATTTCTGGAATATAAATGTAAGATCATAAAAGAAAACCTACTTCTATATACATGCAAGATCTTAATATGAAATATAAATCCTGTTAGATTTGAGAAAAACAAATCCACCTAAGAACACTTGCATGCAAGACTGTCACAAACTAGAAGCAAAGACAGAAGAGAGAAGAACAGAGAGCTATAGAGGCCAAAAGGCCAGAGACATGATATTCATGTTGAAAGAAAAAAGATTCTATATAATCAACAACTAAATACAATAATACAATCTCCTTAATGAAAAGTAAAGCGGTGAGTCTTTATAAAAGGATACCAAAACCCTAAAGGGGAAAACCCTAAAGAATTATAAGCTGCCTAAGTATAACTTAAGCATAGAGTAAGATAGACTAATAATTAAATGATTTAATTATTAGCTATAATATGACTACTCTAACACCCCCCTTAAGTATAACTTAAGGAGAAGCAAAATAGCTAAAGACTACTGCAGAAAGCAGGAAAGATGGGTCCCGACAATAAGGCCTGATCAGGTACCCAAGTACAAGAAATAAAATAGATGAAGGAAAATAAGCCTTCAATCTAGGGAAAGTCCCAGAGAGAGGAACAAGAATAAGCAAGAAGCATCTCCGAAGCATGGAACTGTAAACTCTGTCAGAAGAAACTGCTGGAACCCCCACTGAAGTGCATGACCAGGTAGAGAAGACAATGTCTGAAGAGCTGATCAATCGAACCAGGAAGCAATAGAACCAACAGGTGAACCCCCCCATAATGCTGAACTGGGAGAGATGACAGGAACACTGAAATGCAATGCCAGAAACATCTGTAGAAGAAAGAACTAGGAACACCAATAGTGCAATAGAAGTACAAACACAGGATAAATGGCGGTGTCACTGACACACAATATGAGCTAATGTCATGGAAGGTACGCTCATTTGACAAAGGTGGGTGCACCTAAAATGGCATAATCATCATAACCCCCCATGGCACTTTATAACAGAGTGTAAGTACGAAAACCATACAAGCTGTATAAGATCCCAGAAATGCAGAAGTAGGTACTTTATCTTAGTGCGTTTATAGAACAAAGATGCAACAGTGGAGAAGCATACAAGCTTAGAAATTAGAAAGAAGAGCGAGCTAGAAAATCAGAAGAAGAGATCCCAGGACCTGTAAACCCAAGCAATCCGCCAGAGTGCAAAAAATGCCAAACTCGGAGGAGAGAAAACCTAGAGAAGAATCTAGAAAAAAGACCCCTACAACTAAATAGTTCACTGAACCAGCTTTTTGACAATATCTGGTTTGCCAAAAATGGAGTCCGGATGAGCCAGATATGACTCCCGGAAGGAAAAATCAAACATCAGACTTCAACAGCAAAAAATGTTGTCAAAATGGTAGAACCCAAAACCCTAACTACCATCATCAGAAATTTCTCGGAAAGAGCTTTCTGACGGTATATGGAAGTCAGAAAAAGACCCCCGGATGCTCAAGATAGAGAGAAAACAGTCCCGGGGGTTAGAAAGGCCTCAAAAAAAAAATTTAAGCCCCTAGGGCTAGAAAAAAGTGGGCCCCCGGGCGCATGGCGCGCTCAGGGGGTTGGGCCGAAGCCCCTGGTCTCCCATAGGACCGGCCGCCTTAAAAATGAGCCCGCGAGGGTTCAAAAAAGGCCACCACCGGTGGCGGGGGTCGCAGAGGGCGTGGGGGCCGGCAGAGCTGCACTGCGGGTGCCGGCGGCAGGTTCGCGGAGCAGGGCGCAGGGGCGGCGAAGCAGGCCGCTGAGGTAGTGGGAGCCAGAGGCGTAGGTGGCACGGGAAGGGTGCTGGCAGACCAACAGCGGCGCGGTGGTTGTGCCAATTTAAAACACACTACGTGCTAAAAAAAATATAAAAATTGATTTTTTTAAAAAAAATTTGATTTTTTTCTCAGTTTCCGTGCCCGTACGGCACTGGAAACCAAAAAAAAATTTCCTCAGAGTCCAGTAGTCCAAAATGGACAAATTTTATGTCATTTTTGGGGTTTTGGGGTGCTCTAAGCTCAATGGAAATGACCGTTTGAACCCAAAGTGACTATAACCAAAGCTTTCCCCTGAAACACCACAAAAAACACTAAAAAACCTCTAAAACCCTCTGTGTCTGGAATGCTTCAACAAAACATGAACAGCCAGCTGCAGAATGGCTCTGATACCATGTTAGATTTGAGAAAAACAAATCCACCCAAGAACACCTACATACAAGACTATCAAAAACTAGAAGCAAAGACAGAAGAGAGAAGAATAGAGAGCTATGGTGGCCAAAAGGCCAGAGACATGATATTCATGTTGAAAGAAAAAAGCTTCTATATTATCAACAACTGAATACAATAATACAATCTCCTTAATGAAAAGTAAAGCGGTGAGTCCTTATAAAAGGATACCGAAACCCTAAAGGGGAAAACCCTAAAGAATTATAAGCTGCCTAAGTATAACTTAAGCATAGAGTAAGATAGACTAATAATTAAATGATTTAATTATTAGCTATAATATGACTACTCTAACAAATCCAACACCAAAGAGAAAGATTTTTCTATCACGGGTTCACCAAAATGTAAAGAAGAAAATGATGGTGGGTGTGGTATATTGATCTCCTAAATAGAATTTGCCAAATAGATGTTTGTATGTAAAAGAGACCAATGTCATCATTTAATACCTTACATTTAATTTGTATTTGTTTGTTTGATAATGGATATAAAAATTGAAAGCAAAGATTAATGGAGTAAAATACCAACCTTTCATCATAATAGATCTAAAAATGTCATTTTCTAAAGCCTGTGTCGGGTTTCTAGAAAATTTGAGGCCAGATCTGGAATGGAAATGCAGAGACGAACAAAACCTAGAAATCTTTTTCAGTTCTGAGACAGTTCTGATTTGCAACCTCAAGTCAATGTCACCATTTGCCAAAATTTCTGATTGCCCCTAGGTCACAATCGACCTAAAAAAATCTCGAATCAAAAATCTGTTTTTAGATCCCAGCAGTTTGCTGAAAAGGGTATCGGGATCTGTAATCTATTTTACTGTTCCTAAACCTGTAACTCCCAAAATAGCACCTACAAATATCTAAAAAAGAGGGGTTTTGGGGTGGCTATATAGGTTTTTGCCTTAGTCAAACCCCCATTTTGGTGATCTCCACCTCCACAAATAGCCGAATATAGTAGAATGTATGTGTGTGTGTTGCTTTTGAATGTGTAATGTCAAGATCTAATCCTCTAGATTAAAAATCCTAACATGAATTTAAAATGAGAAAGAAATGCATAGATTTGAATGTGATAAAGAAAGCATACCAAGCCCCCAAGGCTAAATTATTCCTACCAAACTCACAATCTGTAATTGCTACCCCATGATAATATCCTTTGAATGATAATCTCTTTTGCTCCAAAGAAGATCCACAATGGCCTGTCTACAAAAGTGCTTCAATGTATTAATGAATCATCATGTCTTGTACTTCTATATCATCCTCTTTCTTCCTTGCCTCATCATCATTTCAAAATCATAATTGCATCACATCATCTTATGATTCTTTTTCATGTCCAAATGAAGGAAAAAGAGAGTGTTTATATAGAGATCTCAATATAGACCTCCTAGGACAATGCAAGGGACCCTAATTCAAATTTCACCTTGAATTATGGTCCAATTACAATCACCAACCAAGGAGGGGATGTATTAATCCAAAAATTGGGGAAAACACTTCCGCATCTGGACTCAGGGACCTATTTTAAGTTTTGGCACCTTGATAGGCTCTAGATTTGAAAGTGGGGACCATCACCTAACAATGGTTAAGGTCAACCTTGAACTTGACATAGGTCAAGGAAGACCTCAACCCTGACCTAGGTCAAGGTTAAGCTTGACCCTGACCTAGGTCAAGGTTGAGCTTGACCCTGACCTAGGTTAGGGTCGACCTCAACCCTGGACTGAGGTTTCAGGCTGGTCACCTTGGGAAATCTATAAGATTCCTAGGTCAACTGGGGACCCAGGGAGGTGAGAAAACACACCAGGATGTTAGATAGAGGCATAGAGGCCCAAAGAGTAAGTGTGATGAAGATTTAGGAGAGCCAACACATAGGTTCTACCCAAAAATATGGAATCATAGAAAGGGGGATTAAGGAGGTCCCGCAGAACACTAACCCTAATTTCACCTAGAAATGCATAATCAAGTGCATGTGCATCCTAAATGCAAATCTAATATGAAAATGTATTAAATGAGGGTGCTAGACCTACCAAAATGGAAATACTTCCATTTTAAGATGATATATATATATATATATATATATA
>MU226845.1:2023885-2042017 GCA_018584345.1 Thuja plicata
GATCGGGTGTCCGAGCCTAAGACGGGTGCCCGTTTTTTTCAAAACGGGTGCCCGTTTCTAGCGGTAGTTTTCAAGCCCACAAGACTTCCGCAGAATTGGCACTCAACTTCTTGCACTTACCCATATATATATATGTCAACATCAAGTCGAATCTCTTAACAATACCACATAGTCGGCTCTCAATATAAAATAAATAATGTAAAGAGAAAATACAAAGTCGGTGCTCTTACATAACAAAAATATAGGTTATCCAAAATTATAATCTCACTTAGCTTTCCAGGATTCCACACTATACTCCTTAAATCATCGCTACTATTCAACTGCTTTGTTACGTTGTACTACTGTCTTTGCTTATCTTCAAATCTCTCTAAATCACTGTAGCCAACACAAAAAATAAGTCAATTTTAGGTGGAGGTCATACATACCCCATAGTATCTTCCACTAAGCTTTCAATTCATAACTCGTCATACTTGATCTTCGATACCCAAAACAATATTGTCATACTTTGTATTTCTGCTTCTGTACTTAGTCATTTTGAAGACTGTATCTCCAAAACATAACTTCATCCCAAGCGATAAATATACCAGATATGTTGCCATAAATGACAACCCATAAGTGTATCATATCGTAGAAAACTCATCACTTTCCAACAATCTCTCCCTTTGGCATTGATGACAACACTTAGCAAAAAATGACTAAGTGTCCCAACTCATTGTCCCCTTTTTTTTTTTTCTTTTCCTTCATATATATATATATATAATCATTTTATACTAAATCATTCTAGCTCATTTTTCTTCTCTTCTTCCCCTTCAATAAGAATGAAAAAGGTGCATCCAAAACTTACAAAATTGTAAGATTTCAGTGTTTGCTCACCAGTTTGAGTACATCATGGAAGGTGTCTTTCATGATCTTCACTTCAATGCTCCATGAATCAATTAACAACTGAATAACATGAATTAGTCCATTGAGTGCATAAGATGATGTCTCTACGACTTTTAATTTTGTAGGCATAGAATTTATTAATGAATCTTATGTCTTCTCCATATCAGATAAACAAACTTCAAGAATTGATAGTTTAGGAGTGATTAAACTCTTTAACAAACCAAATCTTGTCATGACTCTCCCTTTCTCAATATCTAATACATGCATTTTGTCATAATTCTTTGTTATATCCATATTCATCTCTAATATAGATTGTGAGGAGAACTCACAAATGTCCATCATTATATTCAGTGAAGCCCTTTCCTTTGCCAAAATGTCTTCAACTTTCTGAATATGTTTGATAGGATTTATAAAATGGTTGTATAGTATCCTTCCATGTGTGACATAGTTTCTTGCCTTATTTTTAGCTTCTCTTAGAATTCCCAAGTCCCATGAGATAGACAGGCAAACAATCTTCACTAAATAACTCTAGATAACTCTTCTCGGCCTTCTCTGCAACAATCTTCACTAAATATTCATAGTGACTGTCAAAATCATCTAGTGTCAACCTCAAATTCTCTGCTTCATCTTTTCCTTTAAATACAATAGGTACATGGAGGAGTTTTTTCACTATATTGACTGCCCTAGTAATCACTTTAGATCTTTTATCTCCTTTCTTATCAGATCTTTCCTTAGCTTTAGTGAATGTGATGAAAGATAGTTTCATCAACTCATCCTCATCCATACTGTCAAAATTAGTACTCATTTTTTTGTCCATACTTTCAAAAAATATATTAGTATATGTAATAGGTTCATGTTTTACCTCATCTCTTGTCTCTTTCTCTTTTGTTGTCTTTGTCTCAATTCTTTGTTCAGACTCAATATTCTTCTCTTCCTGCTTTTGTTCTTCCTTTTCCTGTTCTTCTTTCTATTCTTCTCCTCTACAATTGTGTTGTCAATACTTCACGCAAATGGGTCCTTATCATCAAGTGATGTGTCGAGGGTCACAGGCACACTAGAAACATAGAAATCTAGTTGCATTGTATCTTTTCTCATCCCAACATTTACTTCAGATGTTTTAGAACATTCACCAATTCCTATAGGTGTAGGTGTTGTTTTTTTAGGAAGTGGAGTCTTCTCAAGAATATTTCCCATTAATATATGATCTAATGCTTTTTTAGTCTCCTCTAAGACTTCTTCATACTTTCTTCTCATAATTTTCACCAATCTAGCCTTAGTCCTCAATAATGGTTTCAGTGCATTAAGTATTCTTTCTCTTTCTTGTATAGAAACTATTGGTAGCATATCATCAATAGCTTTATTCCTAATAGAATCATCTTCAATGTGTGTAAGCTATTTCCTTACTTCTAGTCTACCATAAAGATCCTCAGGTACACTTCCCTCTAACTCTAGTAGATTCTTCTTGAAAAAAAGTAAGTAATTTACCATAATATCTTCAATCTTAAGTTTATCTGATTCCTCATACCTGTCATAGTAATTGTTCACATAAACAATATTTCCTTTCTCAATAGCTCTCTTTTCAATCATCTTCAAGTCTAGCTTCCACACTTGTCTGTCACTAGTGGTCTCTTTTTCTATTTTATTCTCTTCTCCTTCAGTCCTTTATTCCTTAGGTGAATCTAGTTTAGTTGATCTAGTACTTCTCTAAGGTACAATCTTAACGACCTCTTCTTGTGATGTCTTCAGTGGTGATGAAGGTGTGGTAACATCAATAATTGTAGAAGGTGGACTAGTTACCTGCTCAATATTTAGAGGTGGAAGGGCTGTAGTAGCAGTACTTGCCAATCCAGAAGAACCCTCTACTATTTTCTTCTTCACTTCTCTCAATTCTTCTTTAGTCAAACCTGCTTTTGTTTGACATTCATCAAAGATGTTTTCAAATTTCCTTTTCCTCATGCCGCGGTCTTCTCTTCTTTGACTTTTGCTGACTTTTCCTCATAGGTGCCCCATCTCTCCTTAGATGTATGTATCTTAGATGCCAACACATGTTCAATCTGCATAGTTTGGACCTCCAAACTAACTTCATAGCCCATAGTGTAACACCATTTCACCCTAGGTATAACTGCTTCAAAACATACACAGCTTGTCTCAACCATAAATCAAATTGAATCCTTATGCTTTTTAACTAGTTCTTCAAAAATTCTGATTCTTTCCTTCATTTTCCTCTGAAGAATCTTGATCATCCCAAATAGTTCTCCATCAACCCATGTGCTATTCTATCTTTGATAGCTCTCAGAAATATGAATACCACTAGGTATCCCTTTTTTCTAACCACTTGGGTGCATTCCTAGAAACTTGTGCTCAATGTGAATATACATATGCATTAAGAGTGAGCCAAATTGAAAGGTTTTAGACTTATCCTTCTTTATTAGTTTAACATTCTCCAAAAACTATTCTTTTAGAACCTCATATAGGTTATAAGTAGTATTTTCTTTCACCATTCCGTAGGCCATCATGAAAACACCTGTAGATACTGAATTAGGTCTACTTTTGTAATAGAATATGTAACCTAATATCATCGCAATCAATATGACATGATGTAAGAATATATCATTAACTGTCATAGCTTTCCTATCCCATTTTGAATGTGTTAGGGTTTCTACTTGTTTCTTTATGTTCTTCTCAGCCACATGGATAGTTCCAGTGTTGTCCAATCCAGTAATCTCATGAATCAATTAACTAAATATCTTTATAGGTTTTTCTTCTATCCAGAGGAACTGATCATGAATTCTACTAAGTAATATTTTCAACCATTCATCTTCAATGAATTCATACAAATCAAATATATTCATGATGCTCAGGTTGTCAATGTGTTTAAATTCATCCCTCATTTTTCCATTATCAATCTGTGAGCTATGAAATCTAAGATGTTAGGAGCATAATCAACTTATTAAAAACACTCAACAACTTTAAAAACTAACTACATATAAGATAAGACATTAAAATAAAAACTTGAAATAAGCTTATGGAATAGGAAGTGAAAACTCCCTAAAAGCCTACTCAAGATCCTATTTGATATTTAGCTATGTCTATTTTCTTAATGAAAGATTTTAATTTAAAAATAGATGTGAGCTCAAACTATACTATGCTAACAAGCTTCAAGATATTCTAATATGGCTAAGATGACTATTTAAATCTGCATTATAAGTTTGCATGTAAAAGTGGATTGAAAATATGAAGGAAAAGATTTCCTTATATAGGCAATGGGTAGGAAAAATAAGGGCTCAGATGCAAAGCTAAAGAGAGGTCAGGATGCCACTAGAAAAAAGTACATGGATTGTGCTTCTTCAAGTGCATCAAATTGTGACACTTGCCACAAGGGGATTGGGTTGAAAGTAGGGAGGAAGGTGACCATTTAGGGAAATGGACCAAGAAGCCTCCAGAAGATAAGGCTCATAAATAGGGTGTAAGATCCTTAATGAGGATGTAAGAGGAATTTATGAAGGTGTGAGAACCTTAAATGCATATGGATGGGCTTGGCTTGAGATTGTTGACTTTGGATTTTCAGGGTTGAGTTCCTAATCAAGGATTAGGAATGTGACAAGGTTATGGATTGAATTAGGATTAGGGTTAGTCGATAAGAGGTGTGATTAGGGTGGTAAGGAAGGGTTAGCATGGGTAAAGAGGTTGGGATGAGTTTAGACTCAAGGTTAGGGGTTTAGAATAGGTTAGGTTAGGGGTTAAAGGGAATATTAATGATTTGAATTAAATGAATAAACAAATTCATTTAATAAAAGAGGAATAGGGATTTAATCAAATATCAAACTATGGGTTGTTTATTAGATAATTGATCAAGGCTATAACCAATTAAGGTGATTAATTAAGGCTAGGGGATGACATAGGTCAATTAGGTAAGATGTTTAAAACAATAGACATAACAAAGATGTTGACATAGGAAACCAAGTTTCCCCAGAGTGATGATGTATAAGGATATAATTTGGCTAGGGATGATGCCCCTTTGAGAGGGCGACAGGGAGAAAAGGAAAAGCCCTAGTGGCATGTCAAAAAGAGATGGACAGGACAGATAGGATAGAAGAAAAAGGAAGATGGGATAGAAGAATGAGGGATGGGATAGTCAAGTTTGCATCAAGGATGAAGGGTTAGGTGTGAGACAAGATTTGATTGGACTAAAAAGGAAATTCTATGCTAGGGAGGAAATGGGGGGATTTTTTCTTGAAGCTTGAGTGAGGGGTATTCCAGGATGGAATACCACCATGTATTTGAGCACTTATTTTGATATAGGAATGCTAGAGACCATGCCAAGGTTACTAGGAACATGAGGCCTTTTCACCGATGATGTAGAGGATTGACATAACAAACACGTGAGGGTTGCCCCAATATCACACATGGGTCCCAGAAAAACCATGTTGTAAATGATGTTGGAAAAGCCAACAAGCAAATGACATTTCCCAAGTGCAGCATACAAACCCAAATGGATTACATACGTGCAAGGGTCATATCCAACTGACTCACAAGAAGAAAACAAAAAGATCAAGTTCCCTATCCTAGGTGCATCCATTTGCAGTGTACCATGATATAAATAATCATGGCAACTTTGAGGAAGAGAACAACTAAAAGAATCAAGAATGATAACCAAGAACCAAAATCAAATTTCAAGATAAAAAATTAAATAACAAGATGATTTTTTCCAGACAGATCAACAATATGAGATAATGATTGGATTGAGATTAGGTCAAGAGGAAGGATACATCCTACAAGAACCCAGTGATGATGATGATCTATATTTAGGTCAACAAGAGGAAGGATACATCCTCAAGGACCCATGTCCAGAAAGATGATTGGATTTAGGTCAATGAGAGGAAGGATACACCCTCAAGGACCCATTTCCATGGAGAGGTCATGTGTGTATCTGATTGGCCAAAAGATGTGATGATGATCAAATTTTTGAGACAATATTTTGTCATAAGGAACTTGTTGACGCACAGGATTTGGAATGGAACTGGATCACTTTCTGCAAGGAGATTGACCAAGGACACGAAATATGTACAAAAGGGACTAGATACAAGACTAGACTAACACAGAAATGATATTTATAGGACTGAAGTGCAAGTATTGGGATAGGACAACATATATACAAATGGGACAGACTAGTATATATAGGAAGGATATGTACAAAAGCTCAAGATGTAGGATAGGAGGACCATTGCTGACTAAGGTGAGCGATAATGGAACATCTAGGAAATATAGGTGAGGATTAGGCCAAAGAAGAGTGGAATGAATGAGATGAAGGAGAATGATATTTTGATAGATAATGATACGGCCCACTATGTGTGATGCCTAATTACGAGGTTTTCTCCACGCATACTTGTCCAAGGCGCCGGATTGCCAAGTTTTCACCATTGGATAATTTATTTCTCTTGATCTTTTTTCATTTCTTTTCTTTTTCTTCTTTTTGTTTATTTTTATTTTTATTTTTATTTTTTTTTCTATCATCAAGGTGTCTATGTACCATATTTTCACCAAGTCAATGAGTTTTTCAAGACTTTTTACAATGTTTTTGGATTTTTCAGATTAATTGGAATAACTAATCAACTGCTAGGCATAGAAGTGCCTGAGATGAATGATATTGATTGGATCATTCAGGGGTTCTCCCTTAGGAGTAGATAACTGATATGCCCCAAAATCAAAGCATGTAATATATGGGCCTTGCCAGGTAACTTCAAACTTACCCTTCTTTTCCCAATTAGCGCCCACTTTCTGATTCTCTTTGAGCACAAAGTCCTCTACCTAGAACTGGCATGGGTGAATCTTCTTATTATAGATTCTCTTTAATCTATTTTGATATACGACCAAGTGGTCATATGCTTTCTGGCACTTTTCATCAAGGAGATCAAGCTATGTGAGTCTTGCTACTCTGTAATCTTCATCTGTGATTAGGTCTTTGAGAGATACCAGTAAGGATGGTAGTTCAACCTCAATTGGTAAGAAAACCTCGACACCATAGACAAGGGAATATGGAGTGGTACCTGTGGGAGTGCAGAAGGAAGTGCGATAGGCCCAAAGGTCAGGATTAATTTGGAGGTGCTAGTCATGACCAGTATCATTGACAACCTTCTTTAGGATTCTTAGAAGTGTTTTGTTGGTTGCCTCAGCTTTGTCGTTACCCTGTGGGAAATATGGGCTAGAGAAGTGATGATGGATGTGGAGGCGCTCACACAGATTGACCATATGCTAATTTTCAAATGGCAAACCGTGATCTATGAAAATGGTGGATGGAATACCAAAGAGGCAAACGATGTGGTATAGGATAAACTTGGAGATTTGGATGCCTATCGTAAGGGAAAGTGGGATTGCTTCAACCCACTTATTAAAGTATTCAGTTGTTGTGATGATAAATTTGTGTCCCTTAGAGGATAGGGGAGTGATCTTACCAACAAGGTTAAAACCCCAACATGAGAATGTTAGATTTGCTGAACTGTAAATCTTCCCAAGAACACCTGCATGCAAAGACTACTATAAGAATGAAGACAGAAGAGAGAAATCTATGGCGGTCGATAGGCCAGAGACTGCAAAAACATGTTGACAGAAAAAAGGCTTCTATATTCAACAATGAATTACAAAAATACAATCTCCTTACTGAAATGAAAGAAGTGAATCCTTATAAAAGGAAACACGAAACCCTAAAGGATAAAACCCTAAAGAATTATAAAGCGCCTAAGTGAAACTTAAGCCTAGAGTATGATAAACTAATAATTAAATGATTTAATTATTAGCTAACATATGACTACTCTAACACCCCCCCTTAAGTGTAACTTAGGGAAAAGCAAAAATGCTAAACTACTGCAGAAAGCAGAAAAGAAGGGTCCCGGCAACTAGGCCTGATCAGGTACCCAAACAAGAAAGAAAACTAGATGAAGGAAACAAAGATTTCAATCTAGGGAAAAAATGTCCCAGAGAAAGGAACAAGAAAGAGCAGGAAGCATCTCTGAAGCATGAACTATGAACTCTATCAGTAGATACTGCTGGAACCCCCACTGAAGTGCATGACCAGGTAGAGAAGACAAATGTCTGAAGAGCTGATCAATCAAACTAGGAGGTAATAGAACCAACAGGTGAACCCCCCCATAATGCTGAACTGGGAGAGGTGACAGGAACACTGAAATGCAATGCCAGAAACATCTGCAGAAGAAGAACCAGGAACACCAACAGTGCAACAGAAGCACACAAACAGGATAAAGGGCGGTGTCACAGACACACAACATGGGCTAATGTCATGGAAGGTATGCTCACTTGACAAAAGTGGACGTGCCTAAAGAGGCAAAAACATCATAACCCCCCATGGCACTTTATAACAGAGTGCGAGTACTAAAACTGAACAAGGTGTACAAGATCTAAGAATGCAGAAGTAGGCACTTTATCTCAGTGCGTTTATAGAAAAAAATGCATCAGAAGAGCATACAATCTCAGAAGTCAGAAAGAAGAGTGAGCTATGAACTCAGAAGAAGAGATCCCAGGACCTGTAGAACCAAGCAATCCACCAGAGTGCATAAACTGCAAAATGCGGAGGAGTGAAAACCCAGAGTAGAATCTAGAAAAATAACCTCTACCACTGAATAGCACACTAAACCAGCTTTTCGACGATATCTCATTTTCTGAAAAAGGAGTCCGGATGAGCCAGATATGACTCCCGAAAGGCAAAACAAAATATCAGACTTTAACAGAAAAAATTGCTATCAAAATAGTGGAACCCAAAATCGCAACCTCCATTATCGGAAATTTCTCGGAAAGAGCTTTCCGACGGTATATGGAAGTCGCAAAAATACCCCCGTATGCTCAAGATATCACAAAAACAGACAGATAGGGTCAAAAAGGACCACAGAGAAAAAAAATAAGCCCCTAGGGCTAAAAAATAGGGCCGCATATGACCGCCGACGGAGAAAATAAGCCCGCGGGGGCCAGCAAAGTGGCACCATCGGAGGCGGGCCAGGCGGAGCGGCGCATGCAGCGGTGGCGCAGATAAAACAACCGGCAGGGCGGCGAGGGGCCACGGGGCGCAGGGCTGCAGGCTGCTGAGGGCAGTGGCGGTGGTGACGCAGGGGCCGGCGGAGGCGGAGCGGACGGGGAGTTCGGGCGGCGCGGCAGGGAAAAGTGCAGCTGGGGGCCGGAGGAGGAGGCTGGTGGGCGGCAGGAACAGGGGGCGCACCGCCGGTGGCCAAGCCCGGGTGGGGCGGCGGCGGCCCGGCGGTGGCGCGTTGCAAAATGAACTGCGTGCATTAAAAACAATAAAAAAATATGCGTTTTTAATGTTTTTTCCTCAAAATTTGTGTCCGTACAGCCCGTAGGAGGCCGAAAAAATTCTCCAGAGGCCCCGGTGTCCAAAATGGACAAACCTTATATGGATTCTGGGGTTTTTGGGCCTTCTAGACGCAATGGTAGTGTCCGTTTGGGCCTAAAGTGACCAGAAATAAAGGTCCCCTGTAAATCCACACAAAAATGCCAGAAAAAGCTTTGCGAACTTCAAACCCTCGAACGCTTCAAACAAAACTTGAACAGCCAGCTGCAGGCGAGCTCTGATACCATGTTAGATTTGCTGAACTGCAAATCTTCCCAAGAACACCTACATGCAAAGACTGCTACAAGAATGAAGACAGAAGAGAGAAAGCTATGGCGGCCGATAGGCCAGAGACTGCAAAAACATGTTGACAGAAAAAAGGCTTCTATATTCAACAATGAATTACAAAAATACAATCTCCTTACTGAAATGAAAGAAGTGAATCCTTATAAAAGGAAACACGAAACCCTAAAGGCTAAAACCTTAAAGAATTATAAAGCGCCTAAGTGAAACTTAAGCCTAGAGTATGATAAACTAATAATTAAATGATTTAATTATTAGCTAACATATGACTACTCTAATAGAGAATGGCCAAGAAGGCGCAATAGGATGTAGCTCTTATACTGGTGGATGGATCATATTTGCATGTTGCTGACATGGTAAGCATTTTTTCAAAAATTCACAGGCATCGTGTTCCATAGTAGGGCAATAATACTTGACTCTAAGAAGCTATTTAGCTAGGACCATGCCACTTGTGTGAGCACCACAGATTCTAGTGTGCACTTGTCACAATGCCTGGGCAGCTTCAACTTCATCTAAACACCTAGAGAGAACATTGTGATAACCGTGATGATATAAGGTGTCGGCTACAATGGTGTAGCGGGAAGCTCTTCGAATAAGGTTTTTCCATTGGGTGTTTGTTAGATGGGGGATATGATACCATTCTTTAGATAAGCATTGGTGTCTTGGTACCATGGGGACTAAGGACCAACCAAGACATAGACCTGATTAATGTCATCACTCTCATAAGCTGGCGCGTGAAGTTGCTCAACCAAGAACTCATGCTGTGTTGCATCACATGGTATTTCTAGAAGAGACCCGATCGTAGACATTGCATTGACAACTTTGTTTTGTAGATGTGGCACTTGGGTGATTTGTAGATTTATTAAATGCTCCTTAATTTTATCTACCATCTCTTTGTAAGGTAATAAATTATTGTATTTTGTTTAGAATTCATCTAACACTTTCTTTATGATTAGTTGAGAATCACCAAAGACTTGGATATCCGTGATGTTCCACTGGATGGCCATGACGAGTCTTGAAATTAGTGCCTCATATTCTGCTATGTTTTTAGTGCAAGGAAATCCTAGTTTGAATGATTTTGGGATGTAGTCACCTTGTGGGGTAACAAACAAGATTCTTGCCCCAGAACCATGAGATGTATATGAACCATCAAAGAATAACTTCCAGGCAAGTTGTTCTTTGATCATGCATAGATGTTCATCAGAAAACTCCATGACTAATAAATATGTGTCGATCAATGGTGCCTCTGCTAACTGATCTATGATGACTTGACCTTTGACAGCTTTTCTATCGATATATTTGATGTCAAACTCGCTGAGAATTATTACCCATTTAGCCATGCGGCCTGTGAGATTTGTTTTAGATAGAAGATACTTGAGTGGGTCTGCTTTTAATATAAGCTTGACTGTATGACTAAGCATGTAGTGACGAAGCTTTTGAGTGGTGAAGACCACTGCTAGGCATGCCTTTTCCATTGGTGTATAATTTATCTCATAACCCACCAAAGTGCAGCTGATGTAGTAGATAGTAGGCTCTTTTCCATTGTCATCTAACTGGGCCAGGAGTGCCCCTAGTGCTATTGTTGTTGTAGATATATATAATATGAGAGGTTTTCCTGGTGTAGGAAATACTAGAATAGGTGAATTTTCCAGATATTCCTTGATTTTGTCAAAGCTTCTTTGGAATATAGGATCCCATTTGAAACTATGATCTTTCCTCACCAAATGTGTGAAAGGTTGGCATTTGTCTACAAGCTGTGATATGAAGCGGCACACAAATTGAAGCTTTCCTTGTAGAATGCACAGCTGTCTGAGTGTCTTTATCAGAGGCATTCACATGATTTCTTTAACCTTTTTAGGATCTATCTCGATGCCACATCGTGATATGATGAAGCCAAGGAGCTTTATTGATGTAACTCCAGAGACACATTTCTTTGGATTTAGCTTGAGACCATAATGTCAAAGTTGATCAAACACTACCTCTAGATCATTTAGGTGATCCATTCTATTTTGTGATTTAGCCAATATATCATCCATGTAATCTTCAAGGATCTTATGGATCATGTCATGAAAGATGACGGTCATGGCCCTCTGATATGTTGCTCCAGTGTTCTTGAGCCCAAATGGCATCATGTTGTAATAGAACGTACCCCATGGGGTTGTAAATGTTGTCTTATGCTAATCTTCTTCTGCTATACGGATCTGATTATATCCTAAAAATCCGTCCATGAGAGACAACATCTCATGTCCGACGGTGAGGTTCACTATCATGTCGATATTAGGCAATGGAAAGTCATCTTTTGGACATGCTTTATTGAGATCTCAAAAGTCAGTGTAGATTCTGATGGAGTTATCTAGCCTAGAGACTAGGACCATATTTAAAATCATGTCTAAGTAATCGATTGCTATGATGATTCTAGGTGCTAAGAGCTTTTCAAGTTCTATTTTGACCATTAATGCAACTTTGGGATGCATTTTCTAGAGCTTTTTTTTGATAGGTTTAATGTTAGGATCCACAGATAAATAATGTACTACAAGTTCTAGATCCAAGCCAGGCATGTGAGAGTAGGACCATGAAAAGATGTTTGGATATTCTCTTAAAAGAGTTGTGAAGGCCATTTCTTCTGCTTCTGTCAAGGATGCTGAAATGTGAGTGAGGTGAGGCTGGTCCTCTATTCCCAGATTAACAGGCTAGGTTTCCTCGATGAGAATAGATGACTGTTCTAACTTGTAATCATTGATGCTAGGGAGAGGAGAATCTCCATCTCCTAGTGCCTCAGAAAGGTTTTCACCAGGAGATACCAATTTTCTTTTTTCTTTTTTTTGTTCTGATAGTTCCCCATAAGGGTTTTCACTAAGAGATACATTTTTTTTTCTTTTTAATTTTGTGGCTAGAATCCTCCTCTCCCCCAAAGTATGCTTCCGCATTCAAGGTGTATACATGTGTGGAATTCTACCCCTAATCTGGTTGCTGATCTGTAGCTCCCATGAAGTTTAGGACCAAGACCATACTTTCAAACTCATCTCTCAGGACGACGCTTGGTTGGTCCCAGTTAATGAGTTCAGGATGGAGGAGTGGAAGGTTAATGAAGTGGAGGGATAATTGGTGAAGGATATAATTAGTGAGGAAGATGTCATCATCAACATCATCATAAGCTCTCACAATTTTATTTTCCAGGATGTCTTCAAATTCGTGTATGTCTCCCAAGGGAATGTGATAAGTTAGATTGGTTTCATTAGTGCCCCCAGTCATGTTATGGCCAAGGCTAGATGTATCATGTTCAAATCCCAGACCAATGTGATTTTGAAGTTGGGAGGGCACAATGGGGGCTCTCATGGCTTGTTCTTCAGAGCCTAGTCCACCTTCTTGATAGTTCCACTTTTCAGTGACCAATTTGTGAGTAGAGGGATATTTATCTTTGAAGCGATTCAGGAGGCCACTATTAGGAGGTGTGGGATCTTGTAGAGCCATTGATTGATATAAGGTGTTATTTCTTGGCTATTTGAAATGTCATGAGAAAGAAAGGTGGTAGGACCCAATTGCATTAGTTCAGGTGGCTTTTTCTCAATGTCAATGGATGGATGCCCATGGGTATGTGGATCAGCTAGGAGGGCTCCAACAATGAAGGCATTTCTTACACTTTATTCTCCACATCCTTGGTGGTCAATGTTGATAGTGGATAGAGTAGATGCAAGGATGGTGTTTGGATTTGGAAGGGTTATGGAGGAACTGGTGATAGATGTGCCAAGGTCAATCCCAGGACAATGATTTGAATCTAGATAGGAGGCTTCCAATGCATGGCAGTTTGCAAAGGGCTTGGGATTTGCATGGATAGTGATCTCAACTCCATTGTGTGGAAACTTGATACACCGATGATAGGTGGAAGGGATGGCCTGCATAGAGTGGATCCATGGGTGTCCAAGGAGGATGTTGTATGGGAGGTCAAGATCGACCACATGGAAAATTATCTCTTGTACTACCGGGCCTAGTTGAATGGGCAAGGAGATTGTACCTTCTAATGTTCATTCTAGATTGTCATAGGATTTGATTGTGATGACATCATTCATGATATCAGCTTTAGTGTATCCCAGTTCCTTTAAAAATTTAAAGTACATAGATTCAAGGTCGAACCATTATCTATCATGACTCTCTTAAAAACAAAGTTTCAGACCATGACGGCGATGCGAAGAGGGAGGATATAATTAGGCTCAACAGATGGCATGTTAGTGGGTTTAAAAGAGTTAGTATAAGATGTGGATAAGTGACCCACAAGGTTTTGAAACTGATCAGGATCTATGTTTTTGGCAACACATGACTCTTGCAGAGCTTTATTCAAGATCTCTTGATGGACTGGTGATGTGCGCAAGAGATCCAAGATGGATATTTGTGTAGGTGTATTCCCTAGATGTTCCAATAAGTTATATTGTGCCCCAAAGGATGAGGCAATACTAGCACCAACAACAGTTATGCATCCATGACGTGTGGTAATAGCATAATTAGTATCAACACCTTTCACATGAATGACATTGACAGATGGCTCGACTTGGGATATACAACTGATGATGCTACCATACTCAACATGAGTGGTAGTTTTATTACTGGTATGGGAACTTTGTTTTCCTTTGTCCTGATTGGATGTTGAAGCAATGTGTGCATTGGTAGGTCCCATGTTATTGTCATGGTTTGGGAATGCATCTTGATAGATCTTCAGATTGCTATTGGGCGAGGTTTTGTTTGTAGAATCTACTTCAATATCATTGCAATCAATTAGGTCTTGGATGTAGTGTTTTAACTTCATGCACTTGATCATGGCATGTCCTTTAATATGGTCGTAGTCACAATATTCATTGGCATTGAACCATTGCAGTTTTGGAGAAGAGTCATCAAAGGGTTGCATCAATGGAGGATATACTACCAAGTTTGCTGCTGCCATTCTTCAGAAAATAAAATCAATAGGTTCACCCAAAAGGGTGAACATGTGCTTAGGTACATTTTTATCTCTTTTTAGTCTACTCTATCCCTACTGGACTGATATTGCATTAGTGTGATGCTGGAAATGCTGGGGATTATGCTGATAATTGGGTTGGTTAGCTTGCTACGGATGTATGGTTTGTTGTGGCATGGGTTGGTGGTGGGTTTCTTGGTGACATGCCGAGGGAGGTGGAACTTGTTGATACTACAATTACTGATAGGTTAGTGTGGGGGAATTTTGTTGATAGAGTGGTGGTTGTTGGTATGCCTGTGCTAGGGAATTTTGTGGATAGTGTTGTGGTTGTTGGTATATGGGAGTGGATGCTTGAGGACCTGCCATAACAATCTAGACAAATTTAGTGTCAGTGGCTCCATTAGGTACGACATTCTTGTTTTTTTTCAATATCTGGAGCAATCATTGTTGTCGCTTTCAGGTTGTGATTCTTTATAGTGCTTTATGGCACCATATTCTACAAGACCTCTTTCAAGATCCATGCCTTTGATTCTAATGTCCTGATAGGTCTGTATATAATTCATGTGCATATGATAGAAAAGCTTGGGATGAAGGTTGTTAATAAAGAGCTTGATGAGATGTTGCTCAGGGGGTTGATAGGAAAACCTTGTGGTAAGTCCTTGCCAGTGTTGAAGGTAATCTGCCAAGCTTTCTCCTCCCTTCTATTTGGATTTACATAATTCAAGTAGGGAGAGTTCATTCTCAACATTGTGTGCATATTGGGCCCCAAACTTCTCTGATAGTTTGGCGAAAGTAGAGACTGTGCCATAAGGGATCTTGTAGAACCACTCAAGAGCGGTCCCTCCTAAGCTTTTGGGAAATAGCCTCATGAGGATGTTACCGCTATAGGCCACTTCTTGGCATGCCATGTAGAATTCCTTCACGTGGCTCACAGGATCACCCTTCCCCTGATATTTGTCAAACTTGGGTGTTTCAAAGTGCTTTGGGAAGGGTATGGCATTGATAGATCTATCAAACGGGTAAGGAAAAACTTCCTCAAATTTGAAGGTCTTTGCTTTAGTTCTAGAACGTAGCTCTTTTAAAGAATTCTTCATTTCCTCCCATTCTGAATTGGCTGGTGGGGGATTATTATTTGCTGGCATGTTGATCCCGCTCATGAGCTAGGGTTCGAATGGAGCTGGTGAATGCAGTGGGTTTTACAGAGGGTATTGCGGTGTTTGGTCAATATAGATAGGTTGTTGGGGTGATGAGAACTGTAACTGAGGGGAATAGTGTGATGGAGGTGGTGTCTGTTAGGGTTTTTTCTTCTTGCAGGTCATCTAAAGATGCTTGAATATTTAAATAACTCTATGAATTCCAATTCATTTGATACTCTAACTCAAGCAAGAGAAAAAACTAGTTGGTGAGGTATTTTGATAACACTGGGGATACTTATTATCACCTCCTTTTTTGAGATCCACTGACTCAGGCAGGTCTTACCTATGACTGATTACTGACTTGATAGTATCTTTAGAGTGGATTTTACTTATGTGCTAAATGCTCTATCTTTATATGGACATGTATATAACAATGCAGATAACTATGACTATTCTGAGAAAAAGCTTGACAATCCAAATCAATATCTTAATGATAGCCAACAACAGCATAGTAAGGAATTTCATCTTTCTTTCCTTTTACAATTCTTATGAATCTAGAAGGAATAACCTATTTGATTTACTCTTTAAGAAATCAACAAACTTCAACTGTAATCACTTATGAGTACAATTGATTTTACACAAGTATTCTGAAAAGTAATTTCTTTGAATAGTATTGAATATTTGGATGATGACAAATTACCAAACAAGTTCCTAGACTAGTGCCTATCCTTGGGCTTATAGAATCAATAAATGAAGATCCACAGAAAAAAAAAATACTATAAGCTACCTTACAACCTACATGCAACTTGGATAAAATGCCTTACAAACTACCCCATCACCTCTACAATATTGTATCAAATCCTTAAATATTGTTATGCTCCCTGAAACTAATCACAAAACTTAGTTCTTTCCTTGAAAGAAACTTGCAAGAAATTAAATAGCTACCTTGTAACCAATATGCTTAAAAATGCCTAACAGATTTAAACATAAAAGAGCATACACAACAAAATAAAGAGACAACAATAAGATAGAGTAAATTTGCAATGTATTTTATTCAAATGTTTCTGCTTCAATACATAAAAATCTCAAAACATCTCAAAGACACAGACTGAAATTTAGAAAGTTTGGTTTTCAATATATTTTTCCTCTCTTTTACAATTACAAATTTGATCTATTTATAGGTCCTTAACCATCTTGGAATCCTTAACATTAGGATGCAACAAGCTTCAGATGGTTTAAGGAACCTAACCCTAAAAGTACAGAAAAGACAAAGAAAGAGAATATAGAAGTGGTGGAGAGACAAAAATAGGGGATGAAATCTGATATTCTTTGCCTTTATTTGGAATTTGGTGCCTTTGTCTGACAGTGTTCAGGATAGCATCCGATGTTCATTCTGAGACTAAGTGACCACCATTACAGGCTAACTTACACTTGTCTTTAGTAATAACTAACCTCCCTATGCTCAATGATCAGGCGCAAGTATCCCCCTTTATTCTTCATCTAGGATTCCCTCCTCTACTACCACAGGCTTCTTTTTCTTTGGCTTGTTCATCAAGTCCCAGGCTGTTGTTGGAATAATGATATATTTGTCATCAGTGAAAACACTTAGTGAAAACACTTATTTGATTCTGAATGCTTACCGAGCTCATCACTCAGTCCACAGCCTATACTGAGTATTCAACGGTTAAACAGTTCATACCAAGCAGAACAGTGGTCACCAAGCATATGAATAGTTCAGCAGTGTTTACCAAGAAGAGAAACATTTACCGAGCAGACGGTAGTCACCGAGCTTCACCGTAACTACCGAGTCATCAGTTGAAGCCAACTGAGAAGTCAGTTATCACTGAGTCACCAGCGGTTACCGAGTGACAATATAGCTACCGAGTCAGCAGCAGCTATTGTGTTCCAAGCTACACTTCGGGACTAGTATGGACCGAGCTTCTACTCTTATCGAGAGCATGATGATGCCGAGTATTGTAGTGGATGCCGAGTATCAAAAGATCACCGAGCCAGCTTGAGGAACCTGACCTTCTACCGACTCAGTAATATTTTGTTTACTTATGTAAGGCCGACATAAGAATAAGATTATGTTATTATTTTGTATAAGGCCGAATTTGTGAAATGTAAATTATAATTATGGATGGTATATATATGTAATGTATTATACCATCTGATGTATGGAATTATGTGAAAGTATGGATATGCGAAATTAAAGCAGAGCAGAGCAGAGACTGCAATAAGGCAGCAGCACAGAGCATTTTCGCAAAGGAGCAGAATTGACATATCTATCTCAGAAGGAGATCAGTACACAAAGGATCTTATCAGAAATTTAGTTGTAAGTCAAGATCTACTGTTTCATCCTAACAGTTGAATCAGTTTTTAAATTCTTTAACCGGGTAGACTTAACAGTCTTTTGTAAATCTCCTAACCGAGTGCATACTTCATTGTATGTTTGTAAATCCTCTAACAAGGTGGACCTAGCAGTCCAAATTGCTTCTAACAGGGTAGATCAT